>PVLD010002490.1:136636-164827 GCA_004027595.1 Dinomys branickii
TTTTTTTTTTTTTTTTGCGGTACTGGGGATCGAACTCAGGACCCTGCGCTTGCTAGGCAAGCGCTTATTCCACTGAGCTATATCCCCAGCCAGGCACTAAACTTAAAAGGTGTTCTTTTCCATGAAACATGAACAATTGCACTCCCTAAATTGCCTCTTCAATTCTACCAGCCAATCAAGTTTCCAGGATGCACACTTTATTATAAAATCCACTCAGATTGAAACTATGGTTCTGGGGCTGGTTGTGATGCAGGAGGATGGCCATGAGCCTGGGCTACACAGTGAACTTCACAGTGAGATCCTGTCTCAAAAAAAAAGATAGAGCTTTGGAAGAGCTTCCACATTAAAATGGTCCATGTAAATTTAGGTGCATTTTGGAAGTAAACGTCTGGTTTAAAAGTCACCAATAATAAGAAGCAAATCTGCTAACTTACATTGCCATGCTGAGAAAACCCTTCTAAAAGAAACATGGTTTTACAGACAACGGAGGATCGCAGGTAAAAAGAGCTATGAATCCTCCTAAAAACGAAAAGCAATTAATTCTGCATGCAATTCTTAAAAATTTGGCAAAGACATTTAAGAACAATTTCACAACTGCACAAATGTCTATGCTTACCTGCTCTGCTTCCACATAAATGAGAGGAAACCCCATCTGTTTGGTCCAGGTACTCATCACAGCTGCTATAGGTTTACCACTAGCATTTTCTAAACTTTCCCAAAGGTCCTCTGGAAGGTAAATATAAACAGTGATAATGTAAAATGTTTATGTTTACTTTCCTATAACAAATCAAACATTTAACTTTTTTTGTCTTTTTGAGACAGGGTATCACCAGGCTGGTCTCAACTCAGTGATTCTCCTGCCTTAGCCTCCCAAGTGCTGAGATTACAAGTGTGTGCCCCTGTGCCTGGCATCTTTATTTTGTCTTTTGTCTTTTGTTTTCTTTGAGACAAAGTCTCACTATGCAGTTCAGGCTGGCCTTGAGCTTACCTTGTAGCCCAGGCTGGTCTCAAACTTGCAAGATCCTCCTGCCTCAGCCTCCTGAGTGCTGGGATTACAGGAGTGTACTACCATACCCAGCATCATTTTTATTTTTAATCGAATTAAAAAACATATAGTAAGATTCTTTCTCAAAAAAACAATAAACAGATAGATGGAGGTGAGACAGGGTCTCACTAAGTTGCCCAGGTTGGGCTCAAACTTTCAATCCTCCTGTCTCAGCTTCCCAGTGTGCTAAGATTACAGGTGTGTACCACTATGCATGGTTAGGATTATGGATATTGGATGAACTTTTTTTTTTTTTTTTTTGGCGGTACTGGGGATCGAACTCAGGACCCTGCGCTTGCTAGGCAAGCGCTTATTCCACTGAGCTATATCCCCAGCCCCCAGGATTATGGATATTGGAATGAAGGCAGTGTAGTGTGTCAAACATTGACAAAGTGATTAACACTTAAGATAGTCACTGTAGAAAAACTGCTCCAGCCATAGTGTAAGAGATGAAGTTGAAAGGAAGCAAGCAGCAGCAAGTTTGCAGGCAACTGCAGAATTCCAGTGGTGAGACCACAGAGGCATGGGTCAAGGGAAGACAGTGAGGTTGGACACAGGGCACTGCACTTCTCTGGAAGAATAAGACCACAGATGGTACCAGAAGTGAGTTCCAAGTGCCAACTGCCTTTCATCAATAACAAGAAATGCAAGGATAGTTGTAGGCTTTCTTATTCAAAATGTGGCCCAAGACCTAATAAGACAAGACTGATACCACTTTCTCTCTCTTTCTACCTCAAGCTACTGAAGATTACCTGTAGCAGCATTCTTTTGCTGGAACTTGGTTAGATACATGTTCATTCCTTTCTTAAAGTCCTGAGAAAACACAATTGTAAATTTAGAGTCAGACTTCAGAACGTAAACAGTATATGCCCATTAGCAGTCAAAAGCAAATGCACTCAAACACTCAGAATCAGATACACTGAAAAAGATATGGTTCTGTTGCTTGCTGCCTTTTGCTTAATTAAGAAGTGCTGCTCTCTGCTTTCTACTTTTGCTTTTCAGTACCCCTCACCTGGGAGTAGGTATTGAACCCAGGGCCTTTGCACAGAGCCAGCATCTCACCTCACTCCCCATCCACCTATTTATTGCTATCTTGGGGACAGTCTCTTGCTATGTTTTCCAGCTGATCTTGAACTCACTACGATATGTAGTTCAGGCTGCCCTGAACTTAAAGTGATCCTCTTGTCTCAGGCCCCCAAATGTGGAGAATAGAGGTGTACATCAAAACAACTGTTTTCTTTTTCTTTTGTCTTTTTGAGACAAGGTCTCACTATGCAGTTCAGGCTGGCCTTGAGCTCACTTTGTAGCCCAGGCTGGTCTCAAACTCATAACGATCCTCCTGCCTCAGCCTCCCAAGTGCTAGGATTACAGGTGTGCACCACCATGCCCAGCCTTATTTTCTGTTTTGAGACAGGGTCTCATTGTAGTAAACTGCTATGCTTGCTTGGGCTAGGCTCCAATTTTTTATCTTTCTGCTTTAGTCTCCCTCGAATGTTTTGCTTTTAAATTTGTGTTTTGTTTTCATTGTTTTTTTGACAAAGTATCTCCTATGTAGTTCAGGCTGGTCTTAAACTATCTAGTCTAGGCTGGAACTGAATTCACAGCAATCCTCCTGCCTCAGCCTCCTGAGTGTGTCACTGTGCCCAGTTTTGCTGCTTTTAAATTTTACAATAGCTTCCCAGTCCTACTTCAAACATACTGGTACATCATTCTTTTTTCTTTTTTGGTTTTTTGAGACAGAGTCTCATCATGTATTTCAGGCCGGCCTTAAACTTACTATGTAGCCTGGACTAGCCTTGATCTTGTTAACAATCGTCCTGCCTCAGCCTCCCAAGTACTGGGACTATAGGCGTGCACCACAATGCCCAGCCTATATATCATTGTACTGAGAGATCAATAGTATTAAAAAATGGAGATAAGCAAAAAGATACCTAGGAATTCTTAGAACATTTTATTCATGGAAAACTATGATTTCACTATAAAAGAATGAAAGATTTTAAAAAATTGTTTTTACCTTATCCCCAATGTAGTCATGCAGCATTCGGATGACAGAGGCACCTTTGCTATACGATATAGCATCAAATATCTCATCGACCTCAGACGGATGGCCCACGCTGACCTGGCAGACAGCGTGAGGCAGGGTTAGGACATGAGGCAGACAGCCTGTAATACCAAGTCATGTACAGTGCTTTCTAGGAAAACCCTTAGAACTCAAGGGGTGTTTTTCTGCCTTAACTCAATGTGTGCAATAACCCTCAAAATGGAGAAGTAACGAATTCTAACCATACAGACACACTGAGTGACTTGGCACCTCTCGGAGCCTTGGTTCTTGCTCCTGACAGTTCCGCCTGGTGGGACCAGTGGCTGTGAAACACGGAGGCAGAGAAGAAAAACACCCATTTCTAGCAGTAATTAAAATGGTTTAAAATTATATAGGCCCCTGGGTAAGTATGTCACAGCAGGATTCTAACTCTAGTTCTTTAAATGTTAACATTCACACATACAAAGAAATGTGAATTAGAACTTAACTGCTTAGGTTTTTAGGGCTGAAACAGTGAACTACACAAACAAGCACGGTCATCACGCCCCTCCCCGCACCTCAGAGCCAGGACTGGGAGGCGCACTCACTTCAATGGGGTGGCTGTTATCCAGGGCATCGAGCTCCTGGGCCCGCGTGTAATCGGCAGACACGAACTGAGTCCAGATGTCATACTCTGGAAAGCAGTGGTCCACACACAGGTACTCAATCCAGGAGGCAAAGCCTTCATTCAACCAAAGATGAGTCCACCATTCCTAAAAACAAAAGGTACAAACAGGTGAAAAACCAAAACGACTGTCATTCCACTAATTTAAAAACACGTCCCCTTCTACTACACCCCAAAACTCACGATAATAAACTAAAATCCGACTGAAAACACTGAGTGAAGAACTCCTCTTTGTGGGAATGGGGCGGTAGGAGAGAAGCACAGAAAAGGCGCTAAAGATCAGTTGGTTTTAACAAAATCGTGTGTCCAAGGGACAAAAATATTGCTAAGTAACTTCTTACTACCAAAGGTAGGAGGAGGAAGGGGCATATATAGAAAAGAAAAAAAGCAGAAAAGAAAATATCACTATGAAAAATTTAATTTCCCACCTGGGTGCAGTGGTGCACACCTGTAATCCCAGCACTCAGGAGGCTGCAGCAAGAGGATCACTACAACTCCAAGGCGAGCCTGAGCTACATACGCTACATAGTGAGTTCAAAGGCAGCCTGAAGTACAAAGCGAAACTCTTTCTCAAAAAACACACACACAAAAAATTAAAAATACATAAAATTTGGCTTAGTATATAATTTATTTTAAACAATAACACCTGAAAGCTATCCAGGCCAAAGAAGGAAAACTAGAAACTAACTCCACAATGACCGGCAAAAAACCCCACTGACTGATGAGTTAAACTTTCTACAGAAATACAAAAATAGTGTACTCTGTAATATGGAATTAACAGAGATGTCCTGGAAGTACTTCAATAATGAATACTGTTTCAGCAATATAAAATGTTCACCTGTTAAGAAGACTGTATAGTCAGTGTAATGGACAAAGAACTAAATGGATGACATAAAAAAATGTTTAAAAGATCAACCTTTAATAGAAAGATATCTTAATCTAATTTCTATTAAAGCTGATTAAATCTCCAGGACAGAGGCCAAAAGACTTCATGCAAATAGTGAAAGCACAGAGTGCTCTGTGCCTCTGGGCAATCATGCACTGCAGGCGGTGAATGCTGGTAGCCGCTTCTCTGCGCACCTCAGGCCTGTCTGCCCTCCACGGAGATCAGCTGACCCAAAAGCTATGCTTCAACTAGGCTCTTAGCCCTTGCAATTTCAATTTATGAAACAATTAGGTAATAACAAGTGCTTGTTCTAGTAAAATTTATTGCTTTTAGTTTCAAAATAAAATGATAGGGTCTTCTCAAAGTTGAGCGAAAACATTCTGCGGGAAGCGAACTTGCTGCATTAGCAGGAAGGGCCATCTCACATATTTGAACACAGGCACTAACACACGTAACTCCATGTGAAATTATATTAAAATAATTTCTTTAAACCTGTAAGTGAAGTTTTAAACATTAAAGGCAAAAAGAAAAGATTTTCAAGGGCTGACTTTCTTTAGAAACTCCCCCAGACATGACACAGTTGCTAAATGTCTTACTTTCTTGCTTATTTCTAAGACCTATGTACGGATTTGACCAACATCCAGGCCAGGTTTAACTTTCCGGAAGCCTTAACACCAAGGGATCTAGCTGGGCCCTGCTCCTGCTCCTGCACAGCAGAGGCAATTCTAGCTCACTGCGTAAGCCCTGCGCACCTCGGCAGGGACTCTGGCTCCCACAGAGTAAGAGTGAAAGGTCAGGACTAGTGAACAGATCATTCACTGTAATACTATAATATACTATAATAAATGAGGGTTTCAACCAAACAGGTGGAATTTCTTGTTTTTTTGAGACCAGGTCTCGGCTGGCTGTGTAGCTCAGGCTGGCCTTGAACTCACTATGTAGGTCAGGCTGGCTTCAGACTTGTAGCAGGCCTCCAACTGAACTACATTCCCAACATTTTTTTTTGACGTGAGGTCCCCCTAAGTTGCTCGGCCTCTCATGCAGCTGGGGTTACAGGTGTGTTACGCACCCCGCTGATTCATTCTTCACCTGAGAGGTATGTCTCTCGCCCAATTATTAACTTCCCCATTTGCAGACATATTCTACAATAATTTTAACAAGTGTTTGTATTGAATAAAGACTGTCCATAAGTTCTCAGTCAACACAGATATTCTGGTAAATACTTTTTAAAAAATAGGTGTTTTAAAGTAAGATTTTTCAACCCAGCATCGTGGCACAAGCCTATAATGCCAGCACTTGGGAGGCTGAGGCAGTAGGATCATCATGAGTTCAAGGCCAGCCTGAGCTACAAAGTGAGCTCAAGGCCAGCCTGAACTGCATAGTGAGACCGTGCCAAAAAAAAAAAAAAAAAGAAATTAAATAGGATTTTCTATCATTCAATTATTTTGACACAACGTTACAGCCAAACCTGAAACATTATATGGCCGAAATAATGTGTACCAGGGTAAAGATAAATATATTTGAGCACTAAAAAATATTAAATACCATAGTAACAAGATTTCCAAACCATTGATGGGCGAGTTCATGTCCCACAACCAGAGCAACCCACTGGCGTGATGAAGAACAGGAATTTTTTGGATCGATAAGCAATGCAGTCTCCCTGTGTTAAAAAATAAAACAAAGTATTGCAAAAACAATGGCACACTTAAAGCAAGCATGTCTGAAGTGAGTCAAACAAGCAAGATCATTAGGTTAGACTTTAGAAATACCAAGAAACATTATTTTAGCACATGCAGCGTAGAAAAATTTCTAAGAGTACTATCCAGACAGAATTCATGTATCAGATGAGCCATGTGACATGATCCGAGTTTAACTATCAGCTGGTTATCTAAAATGTTGGGAAGACTTTGGCGAAGAGGTCAGGGATGACTGCACTACAGAAGACACCCCTTCCACTAAATGAGAGGGGTGGCGGGAAAGTGGCAGGCTGCAGCCCCAAAACAACACTGAGAAGGCTGTCCAGACTCAGTCATCAAAAAGGCAACTCAAAGTGAAAGGGGGAAAAAAAAACTATTTATAGACTCTGCTTTAAAAATTATACAACCCACATGTTTGCGCTGTGGTGACAGACATGTAAAAACTTGGCTAGAAGATACGAAATCAGGGGTGGCTCTTCAAGCTGGATAAATAACTATGAAACTACTGGAAGGAAGGAAAAGCACAGGAATGAGAAACTCAGCCAAGAATGTATCTAAAATGCTAGTGCCAGACGCTCGCTTTTAGAATCTCACGCCCTCGATAGCAGCACCCCAGGGAAATCCACCGGCGCCCCTGCAATGTGCACTGAACTGGAAAGAGGCAGGAACATTTACACTGCATCACAAAGCCATGCTGTTTGGCTGTCTTTAGTGCGAAGTTCGTATGAAGTTGCAAATGGCAGGAAAGCGCACTGCCAACATACCTGTATGTCACAAGGCCCCAGTTCTCCATGGCACCTTCACAAAATAAATACAAACATTTACTTACTGATCTATACATCTACACTTCTTCCTCAAAAATCACAAAATTAAATAAATATTACAATTCAGCAACAAAATGAAATTTACTTTACCAGCTGCAAAGTCTGCAATAGCAATGAGATCAATTTTAGGTAGAGGATAAGGAACATTGAAGTAGTCCTTATAGAAAGGCAAGGTTTTAGCAGCAACCTACAAAAGTATAAACAAAAGAACCATCTGATAAATATTTTATTAAAATTCATACAGAAATACACAAAGGAAACCTGTTGCAAGCCAAAGTATCTCAAATTACTAGAAATCAATCCCAGGGAGCCCTACCTCCAAAGATGGCCTCAGCCCCGCACTTTGTACAACTGGCCAAACTCTCACCAATTTATAACTTAAAATAGAAGCACAGTTTTCATCCATTCCCTAAATAAATAAATTCCACTTTTATATCCTCTTTTTTTTTCCAGGGCTGGGGTTTGAGCCCACAGCCTTGTGCATGACAAGCATGCCACCACTGAACCATACACCCCCAGTCCTCACTTTTATAGCTTATAAATTATCTAGTAGTGTTAAAGCAACATCAAGGTTGATATTTCCAAAACACTATTAAAAATAAAACCACAGTAGCACAATAACTTTCAGATTAAATTATAAATAATACACTAATAATTGATCAGAAATGTAAATTCCCCAACCTGGAGTTATGGACTGTTGGAACAATCCTCTTCAAGTACATTTACCTCTAACGCAAATTTTCCTTGCTCTGCTTTGCCAACAGGGGTGTAAACACGGACACACACACCATCTTTTGACCTTGTCTCTACAAAGTCATATTCACCCACAACAAATGCCACCAAATATGTAGACATAACAGGTGTGCGGGCGAACTTCACTTCCACTAAATTTTCATCATCTGGGTATGGTTTCCGGTCAATTACATTCTTTAAAAAAAAAAAAAAAAAAGGAAAATTTAAACAGGTTTACATTAATACCTCAGAGCAAATACTTGCCAAAACTAGGGATTTGCATGCTTTTTCTTCCCCATGCCTCAACGGCTCACTTCGCTACCCCAGCTCATCCAGTGCTTTTATGCTGTCAAGATCTTTCCTCTTAAGAAGGGAAGTGATTTGATAAAATCACTCATATGAAGACACTGGGAGCAAAAGAGTTAAAACTACCCAGAACCTGTGAAGGAAAAGCGGGATCAGCTCGCCTTAATACTTATAACCGCTTGCTGGGGTGTTTCAAGGCCTCCAAACTTTTCAGCCGGCCACAGTGGGCACGCCTGTAATCCCAGCACTTGGGAGGCTGAGGCAGGAGGATCGCTGAGAGTTTGAAGCCAGCCTGGCCTACACAGTGAGCTCAATCAAGGCCAGCCTGAACTGCACAGCGAGACCCTGTCTCAAAAAAGGGGGGAAAAAAACTTTTCAAATGAAATAATGATAGAGAAAACATTTATTAATAAAAATAAATGTAATTATGTACTTTTTATTTTAAAGGGTATGGACTGTCCGCATTTTGAGCATGCTCTGTATACCACAGGTGCCTCCGAGAAGATGTGTGACAAACCACCCACTGACCCTCTAGGCTTTCTAAGCACCCTGGTGCTCTCCCTCCTTCCTACACAGGCTTCCGTCTCCTCAAACTCCCGCTTCCAGGCAGGACCTGCTCAGGAACAGACCTGCTAATTCACACTAAAATGTCAATGGATATTTCAGTGTAACATATCAGGCTCCTCTTGAGGAATACTTGAGAGAAGAATGACGTTCTACCAGTGGAATTATCCCAGGTAGCTAGCAGTTAACAGCGAGTCACTTCAGGGTTCAGAGAGCCGGCTTTCCCACCCCCCAGCACAGGCTAGAGGGAACTACAGGGCTTAACCAAGGCAGCCCCAACAACAGGCTTTGAGTCGTGAGCACTTTCTTTCTTTCTTTTTTTTTTTTTTTAAAGAAAGCTTCTGTCCAAGAAAGGGACAGAAGGGGGGTCCGAGTGGGTTACCCCCTTGTGAGCGCTTTCTTATGGGTAACATCAACCACATCAAGGAAGAGGGTACAGAGCCAGCCAAAACCTTCATACAGGTCTGTCTTCTGGTGTCTGCTTCCCAGGATCGAGCCCAGGGCCTTCAGAATGAGAGCTACGCCCCCAACCCTTTTTTATTTTGAGACAAAGTGTCACTAAGTTGCCCAGGGTGGACATGAACTAGTGATTCTCCTGCCTCAGCCTCCCAGAATGATGAGATTGCCCAGCTTATCCATTTGACAAGGAATTTCTTCCATGAGGCAAGCAGTCCACAAAAGATAATGTTATTAAGAGAAAAAAGGGCTCAGCAGACATAAAGAAAGCTAACACTGGTACTTTTACCACACTCTGCCCAGTGTGCAAAGGCTTTCCCGTTAGCCTCCTCCTCAGCACAGCTGCCTGTAGCACTGTAACTATGAGCACATACATACCATGTTTGACAGAGCTACTCTGTCTTTAGGAACAACCAATGAGATGTCAAATGTTGCTTTGATGGCCGGTTCATCCCAGCAAGGAAAAGCTCTCCGGGCATCAGTAGCCTTAAGAAAAGAATATGAAATATAAACACCACTAAGTTAATGTAAGAGGCCAGTTCGTAAAGCGACTTTCATTTCTCTCACCAGCTACCATCCACCTCCCCCCACCCATGTGCTTGTCCACCTGTTCAACCCGGTATTTACTTTCTCCTCCGGGCTGAGCAACATGCTGGCGCTTGCTATCACTTCCATACAAGCAACTACCCAGGAACTGGTGTGCTACAGATCTTACCAATATATGAGAATCATTTGCAAGTATATTTTTGTTTTTAATAAAATGTTTCAACATTTAAAATTTACTATGAATGGCTTCATCAACAAGCAGCCCTGAAGAGCTCAGGTAGGGGCTCAGGGCTGGGGAAGAATGACAGGTGGCCTCTTTTTATTATAAAAATATTCTCAACCTTTGATACCCTTTGTTCTTTATCTGGAATGGCAGCAATGGATAGATGTTCTAACAAATCAAAACATGTCATCTGCTTAATGACATTTCCATACATTATGTGTGAAACTGTTACCATCTGACCTACTCAGAGATTCTGTTATCACAAAAAGAAAAGATGCAGAAGAGAAAAGACACATTTCTGAAAAAGGTTTTAGCTAATGGGGAAAAATGTTAGGCGGCCTGCTGTATTCCGAAGTGACGGGGCGTGGTGGATGTGGTGGCACACGCCTACAGCCCCAGCACTTGGGCGGCTGAGGCCAGCCTAAACTACAGTGCAAGGTTCTGCCTCAAAAAACCAGAAACAAAGAAGCTAAATAAATTATGAGTTCTCTCACTTAGGATGTCTGAAAAGAGAACAGAATGCAAGGAAGGAAATTATAGCACAGAAATTTTAAATTAGAAGCAGCAGCAATAGTAGAGAAATAAATTTCTACTACAGGAAATTAAATGAGTGACATGGATAACAAGCTTTCAGGGTTCTCAGCTGGTCAAAGAGCACAGTAGGGGAGCTGGGGATATAGCTCAGTGGAATAAGCGCCTGCCTAGCTAAGCGCAGGGTCCTGAGTTCAATCCCCAGTACCGCCAAAAAAAAAAAAAAAAAAAAAAAAAAAAAGAGCACAGTGATGAGACCCACAGGGGGCCCTCAGGGCACCCAGAGCTTGGCCACTGCCCGCTGGTGCTCCTGAAGAGCAGGTCTGCGCAGGGACAGCGAGGGCACAGCCGAAGAGAGCTACTGCGCCTCAGGAGAGCAGACCTGGGAACTCCGAAACAGAGTTCATCAAGCACCACGTGAAACTCGGAAAAGTGAACACCTGCCAACAGTTTTGTTAGGGTCAAGAAATAATTTGAAAAAAAAAAAAAAAAAAAGAAAGAAATAATTTGACAAGTAAAAAGAAAATAACAAAACCAAACAGCACACTATCTACAAAGAAAGAAGGAATGTTCTAGTTCACGAGTCTTCACAAAATGAACTGTGAGAAAGACTGGAGTTTTTTTGCATTTTAAAATTTTTATTAGTATTCCTCTCTCTCCTCTCCTCCCCCCCCCCTCGAGACAGGGTCTTGCTCTGTAGTTCAGGCTGTCCTTGAACTCACTGTGTTGTGCAGGCTGGCCCCTGGCCTCGAACGTGCAGCAATCCTCCTGCCTCAGCCTCCCAAAAGCAGGGATTACATCACAACGCCTAGTGTATTCGTACATTTGAGATCTACATAATGATCACATCCATCACAGGCAGTCTGCACCTGTGCACAGTATAGCTCACTTTTCCCCTCCTCTCCCCTCCCCCTTCAGCCCCTCTTCCCCTCATTCACAAAAGCTTAGTTTCCATTTTTTCCTTCTATTCTTTTTCTCCTTGTCCCTTCCTTCCCTCTCCTCAACCTTGTTCCTTCTCATTTGAGTGTTTTTTTTTTCCATTCCCCAATACCTGTTACAGTTTGGTCCTTCTTTACACTTGCTGGTTTTTCACACCAGAGAAACAATGCAGTATTTAAAGATGTGAGTGATTTCACTTAAGAGTATGGGAAACATTGGAACCGTATTTACAGAATTATAGGGGAAAATCGCCAGCCAATTACACTATTCTTATAGCGAACAAATTGGGTGTATTACTCAATGTTTCACAGAAGAACTCACACAGATACGGGAACCACAGGGTATCTCAGGAAAAGTTAAAGAACCCATTCTACAGTGTGGCTGGTGATGTGGTAGTGGATCTAAGGAAGCAGAGATTCACTCTGGACTCGGTGCTGCCAGAGGGTAAGGTCAAAGCAAGTCTAAAATTATAATGGGTACAAAGTATTTAGTAGCTCACATGTTAACAGAGGAGGGATGTTTGGTATGGTGCAGGTAGCACAATGACCTTGTTTTTGTTTCAGCCTGAACGAGATTACAAGGCGTCCTTCCTTTGTCTCACTGGATCACAGTCTGAGTGACTGGGCCTGAGACTGAAGTCTGCGACACTGTTTATGGTCAATAAGAGGACAACATGGCCACTAGTGAGTGTGCAGACAACTCTCACATGTCAGAAGCTGCTGTTTCTTGATTTTTACCAAAACATCCACACACCCTTTTCATGTAGAAAGGCAAAGGAAAGATTTTAGCTATGCAGAAGTTCAAGAATTACACCACCCTGGGCTGGGGGTATAGCTCAGTGGCATAAGCGCTTGCCTGGCAAGCGCAAGGTCCTGAGTTCGATCCCTGGTACCGGAAAAAAAAAAAAAAAAAAAAGAATACCAAAGAATTACACCACCCATTCTCTCTTTAAAAAGTGGTTTGGCTGGAGGCAGTGGTGAACACTGATAATCCCAGCCGTCAGCAGACCTCAGCAGGAGGATCTCAAGTTTGAGGCCTGTGCTACACAGTGAGACACTGTCTCAAAAACACTCCAGTCAACATGTAGGACAAAGTGTTCAAAAAGTTTAGAGACAGATGGTGGAATCACTCATCCAAACAGATAAAGCCTAACGGTTGTGGCAAGTGTTATCTTAAAAGAGAAAATAACAGCCAGGCATGGTGGCACACACCCACAATCCCAGTCCTCTGGGAGGCTGAGGCAGAAGAATCCCAGTTCTGATCCCAATATAGTCAACTCAGTGAAACCCTGTCTAAATCTTATAAAATAAAAAAGGGCCAGGGATGCTGCGTAGTGCAAAGGCCCTGGATTTAATCCCCAATACTAAAGAAACAAACAACAAATAAAAATCTCAGAAAGGAGCCTAAAATTCTTTTTTTGAGATGGGCTTGTTGTATCACCCAGGTTGGCCTGGAACTCCTTCCGCCTCAGTTTCCTAAGTAGCTGTGACTGCTAGAGTACCACACCTACTTAACATAAAATTCTTGAGAGAAGATACACCAAGTAACACAAAACAGTACTAAATCAGACCTAAAATTTCTGTGTAGGAAAACAAACAATCTAGGGATATGGTTAGAAACTTAAGAATGGGTAGCATCAATTGTTTCATTACTCATATTGAAATTTACAGAAATAGATTTAACATATCAATAGCCATTAGCATATTCAAAACAATCTATATACTTATAAATACTAGACAAATAAGAATTTAAAAAAGCACTGATAGGATACTAAGATAAACAAAGGACATGTCAAAGAAATGCTACTAAACAGCTAATAATGCAGTACAAAAGCCACAACTGTCAAATACCAAGATAAAAGCAATTCAGGTGTATTCAATTTTGTCACCTGAATGCGTGTAATACACCTGTGTATAGTTATTCCCCTACCCACACCCTTCATTCTCTTTCTCTAGAGACAACGGCTGACTATAAAATAAAAACACTAAAATCACAGCTGTTACTATGGCCAAAAGCACCTTTCCCCAGACAACCGCCCCAATTGCCACAGGTGAGTTTTGTTGGATGCTCACTGTGCAGGTCACAGCGGGTCGGAGAGCAGCACCTACCTCGAACTGTGTCACGGCGGCGTAGCGTGCCTCTCCAGAAGGGGTGGTGTATTTACTTCTATAGAAACCTTTCATTTTGTCATTCAGCTCCCCAACAAAATCTATCTTTAAGGTTCCTGTGCCTGTGATTAAAGATAAATTAGAAACTCCTTTTATTACGATGTTAATAGTTATCAAAAACACGTGCTCAAGAAACTATTCAGTTGGCTATTTACAATGCTCAAATCCTTCCCTCCTTCCTCAAATACTCCTCCTGGCACTCGAAAGAATATTTACTCAAGTAAGTAGAAAACTGACTCTAAAATAAGTTCATATTTAGAGTGACTGCTTAAGAAGTTCTTTAATTTTATTAATTTAGTTTCAGATTACCAGTACATGAAGACAAAACAGGAAAGGAAATATTATTAAATGGTTGATACATGCTATTGAGCATGGATCTTTTTAAATAGTTATGATTATATGTAAATTCCCCATTTTCCCTAGATAAGAAAAACTAGCATGGTGGCGCATGCCTATAATCCCAACACTCAGAAGACGGAGGCAGGAGGATCTTTGTGAGTTCGAGGACAGCCTGGGCTACAAAGTGAGCTCAAGGCCAGCCTGAACTGCACAGTGAGACCCTGTCTCAAAAAGACAAAAAAAAGACCAAAAAAGTTATGATTATAAAGTAATTAGCTAATTGTATCAAAATTTTATGTTCTAATGTTCCAAAGCTGTCATTCTGGAATGGGGTAGAAAAATGACATTTTACATTGGTCAAAATGTTCTTGGTTTTCTCACCTAAGTTATTTTTTTGATGATTGTAAAATCAAATCTTCTTTCTCTAAAGCTGAATTTGCTTTCTGAAAAAGCCCAAAATCAAAAGGAGTGTAAGATTAAGTGAAGGGCAAAATGTGGCCCGTTCCTGCACAAAAGCAAAGCATGTCTGTGAAGGAATTAACATTATTTTCTGGTTTTTTTCCTTTCGTTTTCCTTTTTTTTGTCTTTTTGAGACAGGGTTTCATTATACAGTTTAGGCTGGCCTTGAACTCACTCTGTGGCCCAGGCTGGCCTCCAACTCAGGGCCATCCCCCTGCCTTAGCCTCCCGAGTGCTGGGATTATAGGCATGTGCCACCATGCCAGATCTTATGATGCTCGCTTTTTTTTTTTAATGAGACATTTCTGAATATCTGATGGGACAGTAAGTAACTTTTTTTTGTTTTTTGGTGCTGAAGATGAATCCAGAGCATCGCATATTCCAAACAGGCCCTCTACCTATCACTGAACTACACCCTGGCACCAGTGAATACTTTTGAGACAGGGTTTTGCTGTGTAGCCCAGGTTGGCCTGGAACTCACAGGGATCCTCCTGCCTCAGCCTCCCAAGTGCTGGGATTACAGGTGTGCACCACCACACTGGGCTATGGGCTACCAATGAATATGCTGTACTTTAAAAAGAATTGACAGATTATTCGAACAGTAAATATCAATATGGTAAAAGAATCTGTAAGAATTCTAAACCATTAATATTAAATAACCAACATATAATGCACAATTTTAAGTAAAAAAAAATTGAAGATTTTTATTTTCTATTTCTTTAGGAATTCACTAAATTTTTTAAAAAGCAAATGTATTTTATATTAATAAAGCCTGCAAGGAATATCTAATAGCTCCTAAAACGCTACCACCATTAGTATGAAGTGTCTGATGGAATTTTATGTCACAATCCCACAAACGGAACGGCCAGTGTGATGTTTTCACTAAGTCAACTGTTGATTTTTTAAAATGTAACTCATTTCATGGTAAATCCTTCAACTTTTCCTATTTGGAACAAAAGTGGATTTAAAACTCGTAACTAAATAAGAAAGGCTGCTTACACTTTTACTCGGTTTTAAATCTCCAAGTCCATCAAACCATAACAAGATATTGACAGTGACCACTTCCAAAAAGTGGCATACTAAATAAAATACAAAGTATTGGAAAGGCTTATTACCTGAAATTCAAACAAAACACAAGTTAAAGTTTTCAAAAATCATAAATAAATTTAGTGTCACATTATACAATACTAATTATAAAGTATTACTATTAATATAGTAGAATTTTAGGCTGAGCAGGAGAAAAAGGACTTCTTGGCAAATTTCACTTATCAAACTACAACATATTTATATCACAATGACTTGATTGCCAGTTGGTCTAATTTTATACCTATTCACACACAATTTACACTGCTTCTTCAAATTAGATACCTTATTTCAATAACCAATGTATTTATCTGTTTGGGTGGTAAAACTTTTATAACATGATGAGCTCATTTATAAATTAGACAACCAAAGAAATGGGACATCCACCAAAAACCTTTTACATTTAAAGTTCAGAAGCATATATAATAATTGTTGTAAAATCAGGAGTGGATCTTGAGTATCTTAACAAAAATAAAAAGAAATCCTACAGAAGACTTATCAAAGGCAAATTAAATTATATAAAAAGTGAGTAAAAGCCTTTGCCTTTATGTCACCACTTCTCATTATCCTGCTTTCGCTTTAAACTGCTAATGATGACTAGTGTTTCTCCACATAAATGCCATGCTGTGGACCCTCAACCACTGACTCTGTAGCTGTCAGAATCTACAATGCTTACGGCAACCTTCCCACCACTCTGGAATGGTGCCAATTCCAAAGAATGTTTTATTTATTTACAGTCTTGGGGGGGGTATCAGAAATCAAACTCAGGACCTTGTGCTTGTCAGGCAGCTGCTGTGCTGCTGAGTTACACCTCCCGGCCCAGTGATGTTTTAGTTAGCGACATGAGATATCACCAACATGACTGTTAGGACCGACGGGCCTAAACACAGATTCCTAAGGTCACCACACATGCTGCACCTCCTCCTGCAATGTGCTAAAATTTGACTTTTAAAAAAAAACAGTACTAGGATTGAAACCAGGGCACTGAGCTATATCTCTAGCCCATTTTTTTAAATTTAGAGACAGGGTCTCGCCAAATAGCCAAGGCTGGTCTTGAACTTGCAATGCTGCTTCAGCCTGCCAGAGGGCTAGTATTACAAGTATGCACCATCATGCCCATGGAGAACTTCATTTTTTTAAGATTTAGTTTTTTCTTTTCAATTGACACATAATTGTACATATTTGTGAGATAAAAACTTCATTCTTAAAACAAAAAATGGGTCACTTTGATCATGAGAACTTGGTCAAGTGTAATGACAAAAGTTTTCTCAACAGACTGATCACAGGTCAGCTCAGCTGCATCTGCAAGGCTTTCCTGGCTCAACGTTTCCATCAGTTATTTGTTCTAATAGCTAAGAGAGGGTAACTAGCAAGTCTTTTAAACTGTGTTGAGTTGTAGTACGTGGACAGTCACAACCTTTTCTGACCTGGTGCTGTTCTTATTTCAAATGGCTTCACTATGAAGCAAGTCTGCTGAGTTTTCTAATGGCTCGGGGCTGGGCATACGGCCAGCAAGCACAAGGCCTGGCTTTAACCCTTAGAACCGCCAAAAAAAAAAAAAAAAAACAGAAAGAGAAAAGAATGATGCAGTTGTTATTAAACAGCGATAATAAATGACTTCACATATAAATATATAATCGCACATATTACACACTTAAGGGTAAAGAAAGGTGCATGTTGTGTATGGCATAGTAACATTTACATTTTAAAAGCATATATATAAACTGGAAAATGATACCTTTTTTGTCTTTTCTTTTTTTTTTTGAGACAGGGTCTCACAATGTTGTTCAGACTGGCTTTGAACTCACTACATAGCCCTGGCTGGGCACAAACTCGTAGCGATCCTCCTGTCTCAGCCTCCCCAGTACTGGGATACAGGCGTGCACCACCATCCCTGGCTAAAGATACTGTTTTTTAAGGATACATGGGAAACTGCTCTTGAGGAGTAGAACTGAGAGATGGAGACAGGATAGAATGGCAAACACATTTTTGCAATACATTTGGATTTCAAACTAATTACCTGAATGAGGTTTTTAAATATTAATTTTAAAAATAAAAAGCATAGTGTGGTTAGAAGTGTAGACTTTTCAGTTAATCTGCTTGGCTTTAAATCTTAGCTCTGCCACACAGTAGCTGTATGACTTTGTACAAGTTATGTAAGTTAAACATTTGTGTCTTTGATTCTTTAGATATAAAACAGATAATAGGCTCTCAAAGGGTTAAGAGAATTAAATAAAGTATTAGTATTGTAATTTTTTTTTTCAAGACAGGGTCTTGCTATGCATTTCAGGCTGGCCTTGAGCTCACTTTGTAGCCCAGGCTGGTCTCGAATTCGCAACGATCCTCCTGCCTCAGCCTCCCAAGTGCAGGGACTACAGGCATGCACCCCCACACTCGGCTCACAAGTAATGTTTTGATGTAAGCCAGCTGGTGTAGACTAAGCATGCAGTGTACCTGTGGATTCACATCTTCTACCATGTTATGACAACCTACTTTTGCCTAATGAGTTCCAACAAATAATACTCTGCTTTCTTTGATAAATATGGTATCTTTAACATTTTTATTTAATAAATAATACACTGCCAAGTGTAGTAGTACACACCAATGATCTAGCACTTGGAAGGCTGAGGCAGGAGGATCCCTGTGAGTTCAAGCCCAGCCTAAACTGCATAGCGAAACTGTCTCAAAAAAACAAAACTAAACTGCTGTTATTTCCTAATGCTGAACAAATGATTCTATGCCATCTTCCCCTACACTTGTTATGTTTACAGCTCTTCCTAGATTATTTTAAAAGTCAGCATTTTAGTATTTCTGTTCCTCCATTCTTCATTTTATTTCATTACTTCTGCTCTTAAATCTTGTTTTTTACCTCCACTTTTGTCATGTTACCTACCTTTTTGTGTAACTCTGAATCTGATGTTTAGCTAATTAATTTTCAGTCTTTCCAAACTAAGCATCCTCTTTGTATAATGTTTTACCTAAGTACTTCATGTAGCACATTGTTACTCTTTTTCTTTCTTTTTTTTGGTACAGGGAATCAAACTCACGACCTCATGATTGCAGGGCAGGTGCTGTGCCACCGAGCTGAGCTGTTTCCCCCAATTCTAGGTACGTTCTTATTTATTCCTTTGAGACAAGGTCTCACCACACTGCTCAGACTGGCCTGGGATCTAGCAACCTCCCACCGCAGGCTCCCAAGTAGCTGGAGGTGCAGCAAGCACCACTACGCCAGCTTTTTCTCATTTTCATAACAAGTCTTTTTTGACTCATTATTTAGAGGTATTAATTTTTGCAAATTATGTGAGAAAGGGTTTTTTGAAATTTTTTAATCCTAACTTCTAATCTTTTCATAGGGTGAACACAGAATATATAGCCTGACCTGTATCAACTTAAAACTTTAAATGTTTTTTTATTTTAGTCTTATCAAAGTTAATAGTTCACAGGCTCATATAAACCAAGTGTGGTAATGCATGCCTGTAATCTCAACTACTTGGGAAGCTGAAGCAGGAGGATCCCACATTCCAGTTCAGCCTAGGCAGTTTAGTGAGACCACACCTCAAAATAAAGAGTAGGATGATCAGGACGGCCCAGACTCAGTCTCCTCAAAACAGAAACATTTCAGGAGCCAGGTGTGGTAGGCACACCTGTAATCCCAGCACTGGGGAGGATGGGGCAGGAGGATCACAAGTTCAAAGCCAGCCTGCATTACACGTTAAGACCCTGCTCAAAAAACAACCCAAAAACTCACATCCTACTACCAGGAGATTTACTCATCCTGCGCAACACACCTTAGCTCCCCAAGTTCTACTGCTAGAAGCAAATAATTTTAACTCTAATTTCTAATTATCTGATAATTAACAGTGTAACTATTCGGCTTTCAATTTCAGACATTTTCTCATTACCAGAAAGCAAGGTTTTAGCTAATCCTTCTCTCATTCCCATATCTTTTACAGAATTAACTTTTTTATCACCTTGCAAATCTAAACATTCAGTTATTTTATTCTCATATAGTAATAGGCTGGCTTAACACAGAATTATAGGTTGGAAATCAGAGTCACTTAGTGTACTGAAGCCATCCTCTTTAAAGTCAGTTTTCATTGCTCTCAGTGGGGCCCAGTGCCATTCTAAGTCTTGAACTTTGCAGGTATTGTGTGAGCCTTCCCTCCTGCTCCACCCCAAAAAGAAACTCAAAAGTCTCAATTTATTCCAAGTACTAAAAATTCCTCTGGTGTGGTACTTTCTAGTTTTTTTTTTTTTTTTTTGCAGTTGTTTTGAGGCAGGGTCTCACTATGTATCCCAAGCTGGCCTCAAATTTGCTGTGATCCTCCTGCCTCAGCCTCCCAAGTGCTGGGATTATACGTGTACACCACCACATCTGACTATTTACATGTACTGTTGATTTCTCCCTGTGGTGTACTTCTACAAAGACAAGACTCTGGCCTTGTAAGTTCAAATAAATTTCTTATTTTATGCCTTTAATAAATTCCCATTCCCGTTTTCTCTGTCCTCTCTGCCACTAACTGACACTGGTGTTTTGCTCTGTTGTTGCTGCTGTTTTGTGTTTGTTTGAGACGGGCTCACTACGTCACCGGGCTGAGCGCCCAGAACGTGGGCTTGTGGCTGAGCCTGCGACCAGCGGGCGAAGTCTGCTGGCCTGGCCCTCAGCTCCCTGCTTTTCTATTCCTTTGTTTCCAACTGTTTGGGAGATTCTTCAATTTCATTTTCCAAACTTCAACTTTTAAAAAATATTTATCATATAATTGCTAAGTTTTCTTAATCTAATTCTTCCTGTTTGATAACCTTCTGTCTGTCTTTACTTTAAAAATATAGTATCTTCTCTTAACTCTGAGGATGTTAAATTTTTTTTTTTTTTTTAAAACAGTTCTCACTCTGCAGTTCAGGCTGGCCTTGAGCTTACTTTGTAGCCCAGGCTGGCCTTGAACTCGCAACAATCCTCCTGCCTCAGCCTCCCGAGTACATGCACCACCACACATGGCATTGCGGATGTTAATTAGTTTGGTATTCTTTTACCTTTTTTCTTTGTTTTTTCCAATGTCCTATCTCTGAATTACAGTTACTACTTTGCTTTTTGCCCTATTTTTTAATAGCAGAAGTTTTTTTCAAACATCTATTAATTGCTTCCTCAGTGATTCTGAGTTTGGTCATAATATGTGCTGTGGCCAAAAACAACACTGAGTGGACATCAAGTCCACTCCGTCCACTGGGAGCTCCAGCTGCACTTGCAGCCCAGCTCCCTCCTTCCCAGCCCAGATGTCTGCTCTCTGCCCCTATCCTGAGGACAGCACAGCACCAGGTGCAGCTGGTGGCAGGCTGTGGAGGGTTGGCAGGCTTCACGGCCTCAAGAAGAAAGATGTTTATGCAGCCCTGACATTTGTGACATTCATTGTTTAGGGTTAAACTGTACCTGGTCCACATTTACAGGTACACAGAGTGTTTCTGGCGAGGTTCAGAGACACTGAGTGGAAAAGGCCTGGGAGACGGACTCTCAGTTTCGACCTCACTACACATTCCACAGTATCTTTTAATACATATTCATGCCAAAATGTTTATTTTTATAATAATCACACATACAAAAACCTCCAAAAATACTAAAATAAAAAATAAAACTATTCCAATTTAAATTTTTTTTTTCTAGGCCAGGGATTTGGCTCAGTGGAGCAATGCCTGCCTGGTATGTGTGAGGTTGTGAGTTTGATTCTCACTACCCTAAATTTTTTTTCTAAAAGTACCTTTATTTGGAGGTAACAGAGTCTCAGTATAAAAATTTTATAAACCGGATAATAGGTACAAACAAGAATAAAAATCACCAATTATGTAACACTCAAATATAACCCAGACATCATTTTATTTATACCATTATAGAGAACTGGTTCATTGACCTGAATATGTAATTTTATAATCTGATTTTCAATTTTATTTCATACTGAGCACTTTACAGTGTTGAGTTCAAAATCTTTACCAATATATTTTATTAATATACATCATAATTAGATTAATCATTCCCTCAGTGTTAGGCAGACATATTTTAACTTCTTGCCACCATACAGACTGTCTGGATGAGGCATTTCTAGGAAGAAAGCATCTTCTATGTTTGTTTGTTGTTTGTTTTGGTACAGGGAATTGAACTCAGGACCTTACATTTGCCAGGCAGGTGCTGTGTATGATTATTTTAGAGTACATTTCAATTAGTAGAACAGTAGAGTCAAAAGTCACGATATAATGACAAACTGCTTGTAACAAAAAGTACGTGGATTTACTTACACTCCTACTAGTAATACACAGCCACAGTATCTTTGTAAATCTCTTTTCTAACTTCAGCATAGGGCCCTTGGATATGGCATAGTGGTACAGCACCTGCCTAGCAAGTGCAAGGTCCTGAGTTTGATTCCTGACACCAAAAAACAAAGAAACGCTACTAACTTCAACTTTCATGACAAGCAAAAATTTGCTTAGTAGTAGCTGCCATTTTGTTCTTTGTATTATTAGGAGGCTGAATCTTTTTATATGCTTAATACTATTTGCATAGTCTTTATGAATTGTTTATTCATCTATCAAATTCTTAGTGCTTTACCAATTGATGTGCATATAATTTCTTCCTCTATATTAAGCTCAATTTTCTTATCCTTATGCTTTTATATCTAATAATAGTAATACGTCCATAAATCTTTTCTTCTGAGCTTTCACTAACACACTGCTTGTCTCTGGTTGTACATCAAAACCACATGAGATATTCACCCCATAGGTTTGGCTTCAAATAGCAGATGGAGCTAGTCTCTTTAATGTGTTTTGGAGTGGATTTTCAAGAAGCTGAAACAGAACAACAATGCATTACGTTCTACACCACAGTGACCTTGAGTTTCAGTCTGGTTGTCTCTTTGTTTTGCATAAGGAGAGCAGAAAGCAACAGGAGTAGAAAGCCACACTGTGAACTCGGAGCTCTAAGGGGAACCTCCTGATGCCCCAATACGTTGCAATGAGCCTTCTTTATTAAAAAAAAAAAAAAAAAAAAAACTACTTCTTAAGCTGCCAACAACAGTAAGAGCAGAATGAGCACAGTGAATTTCTTGGGGAAGGGAAGACACCGCTACTCATCGGGGATCACACTAAGCCACGTCTCTTACCTGTCTGGAGAGTACTAGGGAAAGACAAGGTGACCTTTTCATCTTCATTCTGATAGTTAAACCCTGTGGCATGTATTTCTGGAAAAGAAAAAAAAATTACTTCACAAATCTGATTCAATTGAGGAGATCAAATGTAGACTGTAGCCATTAACACTTTCTAGAGAAAAATCTCTACTAATACAAAATATTTAGCTAATAAATCAAGATCTTATTAACAAGAGTATTGTCTTAAATTAACCTATTTTAGGCACATGACCTAAGTAAATATGCTCCTTAAATATAATTACCCCCTTTCTTTCCTTTTTTTTTTTTTCCAGTACTACGGACTGAACAAGGCCTTATACACTGAGCTATATCCCCACCCTTTTAAAAATTTCTTATTTTGTGACAGGGTCTAGTTAAACTGCTAAATTGCCCAAGCCAGCCTCAGGAGGCTGGGGCAGGAGGATCGTTGTGAGTTCAAGGCCAGCCTGGGCTACAAAGTGAGCTCAAGGCCAGCCTGAACTGCATAGCGAGTCCCTGTCTCAAAAAGAGCACAACAAACAAACAATAAATAAATGAAAGCATCAATGAACTGAACTCTCTCCCAGGAGTATGAAGAAACGGTTCCCAAACCTCATCCCAAGACAGGTCTCACTATGTACCCCGGGTTAACCTTGAACTTGCAGTGATCCTCCTGCCTCAGCATCCTGAGGGCCAGGATTACAGGTGTGCACACCATGCCTGGCACAAGACTGCTTCTTGGAACACTACTTTAGGGTGCTTAGTTGAAATATTAAGGAAAAACCCTGTAGACGAAGCTCCAACCACACACTTCTTATCCCCACCCCATAATAAGCGGGCCCGTCCAGAGGCAGCCTGAACAAGCATGTAGAGAGACACTTGGCCTCAGTAACATGAGGCCAAATGAAACCACACTCCACTTCACACCCACTGAAATGACGATCACCAAAATGATATAGATAACTACTGTGAGGGAAAATGTTCTTCAAAAGGTTAAGCAGAATTACCCTATGAGGTTAAGCAGAATTACCGTATGACTCGGCAACTCTACATCTAAAAGAAATGAAAACTATGTCCATGTAAAACTTTGCAAATACTTGTTCATAGTGGCATTATTTATAATAGCTCCAAAGTGGGCTTCTAAACATCCATCAACTGGTGAATGGATAAAATGTGGTATATCTATGCAGTTGAGTATCTTTTAACAATAAAAAAAAATGAAATGCTGATACAAACTACAACATAAAAACTGGGTATGGTGGTGCACACCTGTAATCCCAGCACTTGGGAGGTTGAGGCAGGAAGATTAATGTGTGAGTTTGAGGCCAGCCTGGGCTACTAAGTGAGTTCAAGACCAGCCCAAACTAAATAGGGAAACCCTGTCTCAAAGAGACAAAAAGAAAAAAAAAAACTACAACATGAATGAATCTTGCAGCTACTGTACCAACTTAAAGAAGCCAGATACAAAAGGCTGTACAGTCATACAGAATGTCTACAACACGTAAATCAAGAGACAGAAACTAGGGTAATAGGTACTCTTACAGGTTATGAAAATGTTCTAAAAGAGTCTAGTTCTGTAAGTGGCTGTCCAGCTCTGTGAATATACTACCCACTGAACTGTTTGTTTTATATATATATATATATATTTTTTTTTTGCAGTACCGGGGATTGAACTCTGGACCTTGCACTTAGCAGGCAGGCACTTAGTCCACTGAGCTATATCCCCAGCCCCTGAACTGTATGTTTTAAATAAACGAATTACATGGTATGTGAATTATATCTCAATATAATTTCAAACGTTTATAGCTTCACTATGGTTCACATGTTTCTATGAAGCCAAAACCTTTTTTTTTTTTTTGGTGTCAGGAATTGAACTCAGGATCTTGCACTTGCCAGGCAGGTGCTGTGCCACGGAGATCTATCCCTGGCCTTTTTATTTTAGGCAGGGTCTGACTACGCAGTTCAGCCAGCACACCTGGGCTGGAATTGTACTCTTCTTTAGCCCACCTCCTCATCTGTAGAACAGTTATGGACTTTATATCAGGGAGTGGTGGGCTCTACAAAAACTGCCCTTCCTCTCACCTGAGCTCAAAATGAAAATCCACTGGGGGGGGGTGTCTGTTTAACACAGCATTGAAGGGTGAAGGGTGAAGGAAGTCAGGATGAGGAAGAAGACGGGCCCCAGAAAGAGGAACCTCTGCACTCTGGGGTATTCTTGCTCTGGGGTCATTGCTGAGCTGCTTCAGAGGCTAAGAGACACAAACTGGAATCCACAGGCGTGGTGATACATGCTTATAATTCCAGCACTTGGGAGGCTGAGGCAAGAGGATCACTATGAGTTTAAGGACAGCCTGGGCTATACACCAAGACCCTGTTCTCATTAAAAAAAAAAAAAAAAAGGTGGAATCCAGGGCCCACTAAGACTGAGAACTTTGAGAAATGTCCCTCTGCTTTGAGCTTGAAACATGGGCAATGACAGCCTCATAATGATGATGAATAAGAGGGAATGGTCAAGCATGGTGGCGCACGCCTGTAATCTCAGCACTTGGGAGGCTGAGGCAGGAGAATCGTTGCGTGTTCGAGAACAGCCTGGGCTGCAAAGTGAGCTCAAGGGCAGCCTGAGCTGCATAGCAAGACCCTGTCTCAAAAAAAGAAAGAAAAAAAAAAAAGAATGAACTAAACTCTAGAAAACCCAAAGCTGTGAGTCTAGACTAGAAAAAATTTCCCCAAGTAGTAGTGACTCTAAGATGAAACAGACTCTACAGGTGAAGAGAAAACCATCAGTGCTGTCCATGTATCTTTTCTAATTCAGTACCTCGTACCCAACCAAATAAACCCCGCACATCAGAGGAACAAGATAAACTGCATAAAAAATAGTGAAATCCATGGCCACCAAACATAACAGGACCCTCTAGTAGCTTGACAGTAAATATTCACACACCTCCTGACCACATTCAAGAAGGCAGCCAGGCATGGTGGTGCATGTCTCTAGTCCCAGCACCTGAGAGGCCAAGGCGAGAGGATTGCTGTTGAGTTCGAGTCCAGCCTGCGGCTACAAAGTGAGTTAGGGGCCAGTCTAAACTGCATAGTGAATCCTGTCTCAAAATAAAAGACTAAAAAAAAGAAGATAAAGTATGACATTAATAGCTGGGTGTGATGACACCCTCCTGTAATCCTAGTACTGGAGAGGCTGAGGCAGGAGGATCACTGAGAGTTGGAGGACAGCCTGGGCTACATGGTAAACTGAAAGCCAACCTGAAAAATACAACAGACCTAACACCCAATACCCACAATTTAAAGCAGGAGGGGTTTATTTTTGCTCACAGCTTCAGAACTTGCAGTCTCTGTGCATCAGGCTCCAGGCAGAAGCATCCTGGCAGGAGAGCAGAGCAGGCTCAGCTAGTCACTTCATATCGGGCCAGAAGCAGAGCAGCACAACAGTCCCAAAGAGGATGAGGTCAGGGACCAGGTATGGATCCCCAGGTCATGGCTCCAGAACCCACCTAGACACACCCTCAAGAGTGCTTTACCAAAAGCTAGGCAGCTCTCTAGCCAACCAAGTTGACAATACCGAGGCAAACGGGTCAGAGGATGGTGCTGGGAAGACTGGGCATCCACATGCAGAAAAATGAATGGGACCTTTATACCTAGACACAGAAATTAACCCAGAGGGGGTTACAGATGGGGACTGCAGCACATGGCTGTAATTCCAGCTACTTGGAAAGCTGAGTCAGGAGAATCACTAGTTCAAGGCCAGTCTGGACAACTCACCAAGACCCTGGCTCCAAATAAAAATGGCTGGGGCTGTGGCTCAGCATTAAAGAACTTATCTACCAAGCCTGAGACCCTGGGCTCAAGCCCTCACACAGGAAACAACAACAAAATGAATCAAAGACCCAAAATAGTAATATTTTTAGAACAGAAGCCAGGCATAGTGGCACAGCCATGTAATCTAGCACTCTGGAGGCTGCAGGAGAATCACTTTAAATTTAAGGCCAGCCTGAACTATATAGTGAGACCACATCTCAAAAAAAAAGAAGAGAAAGAAGAGGAGGAGGAAGAAGAGAAAGAAAGCCCCAGGACACTGAATTTGGTATAATTTCTTCTCTTTTCTTTTTTTAAGACACGCTCTTGTTTTGTAGTTCAGGCTCACCTTGGACTCACTATGTAACCCAAGCTAGGTTCAAACTCACAGTGATCATCGTGCTTCAGTCTCTGTGGTATGATTTCTTGCTCAAGAGAAGCCTTTTTTTTTTTTTTGGTACCAGGAGTCAAACTTACAACCTTGTGCTTGCCAAGCAGACGCTGTGCCATTGAGATACATCCCAGCCCTTGCGGTATGATTCTGGCATATGATACCAAAAGCATGGACAGCAGAAGAAAGAAATAAATCAGACTACATTAAACTTAACAATTTCTGTGCATCAAAGGACACAATAGCTGCGCATGGTGGCACACACCTGTAATCTCAGGACTCAAGAGGCTGAGGCAGGAGTCATCCCTCAAGTTTGAGACCAGCCTGAGCTATAAAGTGAGTTCAAGGCCAGCTTGAACTGCATAGTGAGATCCTATCTCCAAAAGCCAAAAAAAAAAAAAAAAGGATACAACAGATGAGGCAACATGTAGAAAACATTAGCAAATTATGCATATGTATGAAAAGATTAAAAGTCAATATATGATAAACTACAATCTTAGTAAAAAAAAAAAACCTCATTTAAAAATGAGCAAAGATAACACTGTTAAATAAAATCCAGTCTTAATAAGAGTGAAGACAAATCTATTTAAAACAAACTTCTAGATTAGAAAAACAGTGACCACTTTATCACAGTATCAGTGTTGACTTTGAACTTCTTATGAATTACAAAGATACATGATTTCTTTTCCTATAGTGGAACACGTCAAGATATTTAATGCAGTTTGTAACAGTTTTGTAATAATTTAAGTGTGTCATCACCTATTCATTGTTTTCATGTTGTCTATGAATTACTTGGTAACCCAACTACAATTTCATGCCCAGTGATGTTTTACACTTTGCATTATGTATGAAATGAGCCATGTAAAACACTCATAATCATTTTTATCTGATAATATTAAATATTTTTTTACTTAAAAAATAATAAAATTTAAAAAATGAGCAAAGATAGCCAGGTGTGGTGGCTCACGCCTGTAATCCCACAGGAGGCTGAGGCAGGAAGATCACTCTGAGTTTGAGGCCCCCCTCAGTTACAAAGCTGAATTCAAAGCCAGCCTAAAGTGCACAGTGAAACCCTATCTCAGAAAGACCAAAAAAAAAATAATAATAAAAAAAGAGGAAAAAAAGCAAAGGACTTCCATAGACATTTCTCTAAAGATTTACAAATGACAAAAAGCACAGAGGAAAGATATTAAAACCAGGAATGGCCGGGCATGGTGGCACACATCTGTAATCCTAGCACTCAAGAGGATTGTTGTGAGTCCAAGGCCAGCCTGGGCTACAAAGTGAGCTCAAGGCCAGCCTGAACTGCAGAGTGAGACCCTGTCTCAAAAAGCAAAAAAAAAAAACAA
>PVLD010002491.1:0-164723 GCA_004027595.1 Dinomys branickii
AGGTCCCAATTATTGATTCTTTGAAGTGTTTCCCTTGCAGCTTCGTTCTTGTTCATGAACTCTCTGCCTACTCCTATGTCTTCCAGATTTTTACCTACTTTGTCTTCCAGTGGGTTTAGAGTTTCTGTTTTGATGTTGAGGTCTATGATCCATTTTGACCTGAGTTTGGTGCATGGTGATAGACTGGGGTCTATTTTCAACAAAAAACCCACTCAGCTACCTAATATTTGACAAAGGGGTCAACCAAACCCACTGGAAAAAAGAAGGCCTGTTTAATAAATGGTGCTGGAAAAGCTGGCTTGCCTCTTGCCGAAAACTGAAAATAGACCCTAGCAGCTTTTCTTATGAACTCAGATTTCAGAAGCTGAGGTTAGGACCTGGGCACTGGAGACCAGTGGCGCCAAGCTCAAGGCCCAACTCCACTCCTCCTCAGTCAGAACCTGAGCTCACTACAAGGCACTGGAGCAGGGGCAGAGGTGCAGCCTTCCCCTAGGGTCAAATGGTAAGGGCCAGGTGAGAGAAGACCTACAGGCATCCTTAGACAGGCCGGGCCAGTGCCACTTGTCAGTCATAGCTGACGCCATCATGACTATTTTCATCCCTTTTACAGTGGGTGGCCTTCCTCTGGCCTCCCAGTGACAGGCATCTTACAGTCTCCTAGATGGCCTGGCTACTGCTTGCAGTAAGCTTGACTCTCCTGATTTTTGCCCATTCTGCAAAATGTCCTCCAATCAATTTTATATTCACACCGCAATTTAATTGTTTGTTCCTAAGCCTTTTTTATGTTAGCTTTTCCTGATACCATAAATACACTATTTAAATATCATATAAATGAGTAGTGTTCAAACTGCTTAGTCCCACGACTCCTTTACACTCTTGAGCATTACGGAAGATTCCGAGGCACTTTTTATTATGGGGCTTATATCTGTCTGTCTTTGCCATAGTTGAAATTAAAGCAGGCAGTTTTTTTAAACACAAGCTCACATCCATCCGGGTGGGCCAGGGATGCTGGAAGTCTCTGCTTGTATATTCATGAGAAAATGAGAGTTTAAAAAGAAAAATGACATTTTAGTATGATCTTGAAAATACTTTGGACCTGTAGATTCCCCCATAATGTCACAGGGGGCCCCTACCATAGCTGGTCCACCCTCTAAGAGCCACTGATGAAATACCAGGGCAGAAGAAAGTTGCTGTTTGTCAAACAGGATGAAAGCTCAGGAAATCCCCTGCAGATGGGGGAAATAATTGGAAGAAATAAGCACACAAATAATGAAGGGCTTGCCTCCACTTTGCTTGCCCTTTAGAGGAACCAAAACCGGAAATCTGTAGCAATTATGATGTGGTTCTGTGACCAAGGCATTCCAGGGCTCCTGTCAGCAGACCCATGCTCAGGCAAAAGGTTTTGGTTCTATACCAAAAGACAGCAAAATAAATGCGCTTTAAATATTTTCAGTAAAAATGGAATATTTAAGAAATATCCATAGGGTTAAGCAGAATTTGCCCACCTGTCCAGCCCACCGAATTAATTATATTTACAGACACTGCAAGAATGTTGTCTCAACCCAGCCCTCCTCCTCTACAATAAATGACCCTCCTGCCTTTAGGCTGGATACCAGCTCCAGTCCTAGTCCTTGCCTTTGGTCATAATGCCTTGAACCACCACTGCTTCACACATTCTTCGGTTAATCTTGAGCATGGGACTGGAAGTCAGGTTTGCTGGATTCCAACACTAGTTGCCTAAAGAAGTCAACCAGCCTCTCTGAGCCCCAGCTTCCTTCTCATAAAATGGGAAATTACCTGCAAGCCTCATATCTGCTAGCTCTCAACAAAGACCAGCTATTGGTGGGTACATCTGTGGTGGGTGCTGTTGTTATTAATGTCACACACCCCGGCAATGCCCCTCACTTGTCCATCTCACTCCCAGCCTTGGTGACCACATACAGACCACAACTGTCCCCAACTGTGGCCTTTCTGCTTCTGGACCCTTCTATCAAACCACGCAATTCCTCAGCTCAGCAAATGCCATGGTTGGGAGCTCATTCCACTACTCATCAACCAAATCCTTTCCGATCTAGTGCTCACCTGCTTGGGTGGCTTTATCTCTTGCTGCCAAAGCAATTACTTCCTTCCCAAAGCCTATCACTAAGATTCCCTCACACCTGGTCTGGATGCATGAGCCCTAAGCATCTTCCTAAGAGCCCTGGACAACTGAGTACATCTTATTCCTCTGGTGTGAAGACAGGTACAGCTGCAACACTAAGTCCCCTGCCTAGGGCCACACAGGGCAAAGCAGAGGTCTCCCCAGTACTACCATGGAATGTTCTGGTTTTACTCTTCTCACCTGTGTCTCCCCTTCTGGCTGTCTTTGCTTGCCCCGTTCCTTTTCCGGGGACATGCTCTCCTGTCTCTAGGCCCTGTAAGCTCTTTGGGATCAGAGATTTGGCTACACCGGCTACCTGCAGTGGCTGGGGGCCCCTGAGGGGAGGGCCATGGTCGATCATTAAGCTTAGAGAGGCAACTCTCCAAGAGAGGACACCAGCCTGGGGCTCAGAAATGAAGTCTAGGATTGGCCAGGGAGATGTGGTAGAGTCGGTGGATTAGATAAGACCGGTTGTGGAGGAGGCATCTGTCGAGAGGGCTGAGGCCTGGGCTACAGGGCATTGATGCCACAGGTTCACAAAGAAGGGGCCATCACTAAGGCTGGGGCACAACCAGCAAGGAATGTAGTGCTCTGGAACCAAGTGAGAAAGCCTCAGGCAGGAGGAGCAGTCAGCGGGAGCCAAGAACAGTGTCTGCAGATGGACTCGCCATTGGTCTGGTGGGGGCACTGACTGACACCGAACCTCAGTTAAATGAAATGCCACGCACCCCAAAGGAACCCTTCCTTCTCGTAAGCAGGCCTGTTGCCAAACAACTGTACCGGATTATTGTATTTTAAAGTCCATCAGTAAATATTTTGAGAAGGCTTATTTTCTCTCTTGTGTATTAGGACCTAATAGCTTCTATTAGTACCTAATAGCTCTTTGGCCCACAAGCTTGACATAGTTCCTGTCTGGCCTCTTATATAAAAACCTTGATCATGCTGAGCCAGAGCAAGAAAGCAAAGGGTAGCTGGGTGAAGTGGCACTTGCTATAATCCCTGCCTGGTAGGGCAAGGCAAGAGGATTGAAAACTCAAAGCCAACCTCGGCAGCACAGCAAGATCCTACGTCAAAATAAGATACAAAAAGGGCTATACAGAAAGGTGAAAGTGGCTTTCTGAGGGTAGCTGGTGATAGGTATCTGGGGCCCAGATGATCCAAAGCAAAGGTACGATGGCTTCCAAGGGGCTTGGAACAGCAGCCCAGACCCCTGGGGTGACATGGCTGGGGTGGGCTCCAGAAGGAACTAGGGTGCAGGAATTGGCTCCCATGCTACCTTGGGAAATCTGACCCTCCGGTTCCAGCCTCCCCTTGGGCTTCTTCTCTGAAGCAGACAGGGAAGTGACAGGGGATAAGGAGGTGTGGTGGTCTCGTCAGGAATGTGTCCCTGTCCCCAGAACCTCTCTTCCTGGCTGTAGAAGTTCTGTGTCACAGTACCAGATCAATGTCGGGCCATTTCTGATCAATATCTGTCCTCTGCAGTGCACCCTGGATCAGGACTAGGGTGGGAATTGAGTCTGCTCTTCTGGGTACCTCTAATAGCCAGCACATAGTGGAGTCTCTTTCAAAACTTGTTTTGTAAAAAATTCCGTATTAATATGTTTGTGATACAAATGAATATATTCACTGTGAGATTTGGGTACATTTACATATCATTGAAAAATTGATTGGTGAAGGCACCAGTGAATGAGTGAATGAACAACCTGCTGCCCCCACCCCAGGGCCTGGCCCTTTGCCTTGTGTAAAGTAGATGTTCAGAAAATTTTTGCTGGAGGGGAGGCTGAGTCAGGAGGACTGTTGTGAGTTTGATGCCAACCTGGGCTACAAAGTGAGGTCAAGGCCAGCCTGAACTGCATAGGGAGATCCTGTCTCAAAAAGACCAAAAGGAAAATTTTTTTCTGGGAAAATGAAACATTGGTTCTTTGTATAATTTCTAGCACGGGTGTGTACCTTGGTGTCTTTGAGGCTGAGCCCAGAGGGCGGGGCAGTCCACAACTGTGGTGACTCAGATCTGAGGGGATTCCTTGACCACAACCAGTCCCCAAAGTCTGTTCATGTGGGAAGCTTAGCCCATTGGCTGGAAGGAAAGCTGCCTGCTGGGGTCTTGGCAATCACACTTTCCGCTTCCTCTGCAAACTCTGCTCACTACCTAGAGCTGAGCATGGGTAGTCCCACAGAAAGCCCCGCACTGGAGGACCCCAGAAGCCACTGTCCTTCACAAGAGCATCTGAAATTCAGCTAAAGGCAAGAGGAGCCCAGATGCTCAGAATGCAGGCAGGCAGTGAGGACAGGCACTAGGGTGGGGGACCATATGCACTGTGGTTAAAAACACTGACTTTCAAAGTTTAACAGAAGAATATCTAAGCTCAAATCCTGCTCTTTTTTCCTCAGGACCTGAGCTATGTGACCTCAGATAAGTGTACAACCTCTCTGATCCTCAGTTTATACTTTTCAGCTCTGATACCCACTCATGAGCATGACAGACCTGTGAGAGCAACAGGGACAGTGGTGCCCCCAAGACTATGGGAAGGGAACACAGGCCTGCTCGCCTCACTCTAGCCCAGTGAGATAGTCTTGGTACTTCTGCACTCCAGAGCTGTAAGGTACGCAGTGTGTGATGTTTCAAGCCACCATGTCTGGAATTGCTACAGCAGTCATGAGCAGCTCACCCAGATCCGGGTCCTTGCTCTCTTCCTGTCACAGCCCCTGCCACCCTCAATCAACACCCTATTTGCTCTGAGCTTGAGCTTGAGCTTCCTTCTGCCCCCCAGGGCCCTGAAGTTCTAGGAAAATCCAAATCAACAAAGCAGTATTTGCCTCCTAGTCTCGGTGAGATCCACCTTACCTGGAGGCCAAGTGGGGCCACAGGACAAGGTGTCACCAACCTGCAGTGCATTTCTCTTCCCCTGGATGAGGCCTCAAGTTTTTGCCTCCAGTCCCAGATAGGAGCATTTGGAGGGGTGCGTGAACCTCATCAGAAGCTTTCCTGAGCTGGCTCCTGAGGGGAGTGGGTGGCCACATGGCAGAGAGGTGTTGGGGATATGTCCAAGGAAAGGGAGCCTTCAGTGCCTTACCCCGCCTGTCCTGTTCCCAGCTCCCACCTGCCCCGCCCCCCAGCAGGCACACCGTAGCTGAGCAAAGCTGTTCCTCATCTATGCTGAAGGGAGGGCATCTCCTCCTTTCCCAGCTTGAACATCAACACCCCCAACCCCAAGGCATCATGTTGAGGGCAGCACCAGGAAGATGAACTCTCCCAGGGGCAGCTTCCTAAAAATGGGGGACTAGCCAGGGTCCATGCTATGCCCAGGATGGCCCAGGTTTCCCGAGCCCCATGTCTGAGACAACCTCTGAACTGTGTCACCCTTCCAGCCTCCGGTACCTCAGAGTGTGACTATATTTGGAGACAATATTTTTAGAGATGTGATTAAGTTATATGAAGTCACTGGAGTGGTCTCTTGTCCAATCTGATTGGTGTCCTTCTGAGAAGTGAAAGGCACGCACAGAGGGAGGACCACAGGAAGGGGAAGTAGGACAGTGGTCATCAGCCAGCCATGGAGACACCAACCTACTGGCACCCTGGCCTTGGACTTCCCACCTGAGAACTCACAGAACAAATGTTTGTCATCTAAGCTACCTAGCCCGTGGTAGTTGGTGCCCTGCCCACACTGAACCACAGCAGGATATTGAAAGTCTAGTAATAATGGCGTGCACCTAGAGACATCAAGGACCTCAGATTTTAGCCCATGGAAGTCATGCAAGCCGCAGGAGTAGGTCACCTAACCTGTAAACTCCAACATCTGCAAACAATGGAGGCCTACTGTGGCTCGACCGACCACCACCCCAACTCACACGCTCAGCAGAACCCTTGCAGGAAGTCCCCAAAACATTTCAACCCTTGTCTCCAGGCTTGAGCTTCCTTCTGCTGTTATGGGCAGGACCACATCCATCCTTCACTGGCTGCCTCCTGCACTAAGTCCCCTCAGGTACAGGGAGCATATGGCTTATATGGGTGAGGTGCTGACTGGCCTCCACCAGGTTCCCGCACATCTGACGTGATATGGAAGAAACCGACAGGCTGCTCAGGATGGAAGGAGCACACACTCTTCAGGCACCAGTCGCTTGGGTTCATCTTTAATTATGTTAAATATTACTAAAAGTACAGCATAACAGTGATTCACATAACATACCTTACAGGACTAAGGAAGTACAGTTTCATACAATCCGTACACGGCTTTTGGGAACACAAAGTAACTCCAATACCAGGTTGTGAGAAACGCTCCATCTCGCTTTGGTTTGGGGTGACTGGCTAGAAAGCCACCACCCGAAATGGTGTCTGTGCTATCAATTAGAGCTGGGCCTCAACAGAGAGAAAACAAAGGCAACAGATGTGGCCTCTGGAGAGGCTCCTAGAGAGGAAACCACATCTGATGGCACTGGCGCACAGAAGGGGTGGGCTTGTGTATATAAAAAAGATCAGTAATGAACCAAATAATATTGGAAATAATACCTTCAGTAGTACTTCTGTAAGAAGCAGATTACACTACATGTTATTCACATGCATAGGAGTGCATAAGGAAAATCCCTCATGATCATGATAGGTGTGGAGTAGTAAAATATACACTGGAAATGACACGTTAATTAGCAGAGAAATTAATCTATAAAGGCATCCTGTCTAGAACAGAGGAGCCTCATCAGCAACAGAACTGAGGGGAACCCACTCAGAAAACGCACCCACACACACACCCACACCCACACATGTACTATTCCAAATAAATACACGCATACACACACACTGAAGTGATATCTCCCTAAAGCATCCTTGTGCTCAGGCCAGATTTTCCCACTGGCTGCTACTCTGAGTGCGGTTACGAGTGAAAGGCAAGGATTGTCCTTGTACATAGGTGTTCAAGAAACACAGTGCCTTCGGTAGCAGAGCCAGGCCCAAGAACACCAGCACTGAGAGCTCCATGTGCACCTACCAATGGGCTGAGCTCCTGCCTCTGAGGACAGAAAGATGACAGCAGTAAGATTGGACAGCTGAGCGATTGCAGGTCCTCATACCACTGGAGCCCAGCCTGACTCACAGGTGCAAGTTACGGCTAGGTATTTAGTGTTCGCACTTTCTGACTTTGGTGGACCAGATCTGGGAACATCAGTTTACAGGAAGCTTCCCTTGACAACATTCAGTGTAATGCTTCATTATCCTCCTGTCCTGGGGCTGTCTGCCAGAGGGGCTCAAGCACTCTCTCCAGTCTTCCTCATGACTTCCAAGAAATGACAAGGCTTTCAGCACATCCACCATCAATTACATTGCCAAGAGGTCTGGAAAGTTCCACTAAGAATGTGGCTCTTGCACTCCTCAACCTAGCATTCCACATTCAGTCCAAGTTTAGTTTGTGCATTGTTTTTCTGATTCAGGACACCAATATCTCACAGTTCCTTGAGTAAGGAATTCTGACCACGCTCGGTAGAGAATGTGGATAATAAACTCCCCCCACTGGGAAGGTGAAGGAGGATGGAATGTGTGGCCAGCCAGAATAAAAAATTGAAGACTCTCAGTTTGTGGGTGATCCTGTATGCATGACGTGGGTTTCAGTTACCAAGATCGTCTGTGAAGCGTTCAGTTCCTTGAGGTTGCTCTATTCTAGCACTGACAGCAAAAATTTCCCCTCCAAATATAAACTGAATTTCTTGAAAAAACGTCTAGAGAAGCAGAAAAGACAGCTAGGGCTAGTCAAATGCAGGAAGCAGTTTGTTTTAAATGTATCCATTTTCTATGTTAAACATAAATAAAACCTGTGAGGACAGAGAGAGAGGAAGGAGGTCAGAGAGAGCAATGTGCTGCCAAAACTGAACTGATGTTTTCCTTTTGGAAGCAGTGAAGTGACCAAACAGGGTTTACTTTTAATGCTACTGAAGGGCTGACTTGGGAGTCGAAAATGAAACTGAAAGAGCCTGCGTTCTCCACAGAGGCCGGGCTCTCTGCACAGACGAGGCTGTGATCTCTCAAAGAACATTCTGAACTGGAAAGTGCATGTGAAGTCTAAGTTCTGGCAACCCCAGGGCCATGACCTCTAGCTGCTTAATCGGATCCCAGAATTGTCAAGCCCCAGACTGGGAACTCCAGAAGCTGGGTTGTCAGAGCTCGGCTGTGACCTCCTGTGGCCTCCGCTCCACAGCTCCAAGCACTCTCGGAAGCAGAGCTGAATTCCTGCCGAAGTGCGGCTTCCAATGGCCTCAGGTAGAAGAACTCTGCAAGGGGTCGCTAATCTATAGAACAGTAGAAAGGAAGTTCTGCGATGGAGATAATTATCAGGTTCCTGGGGAGGAGAAGACTGGGGTCTCCAGGGCTTTCTCCACGTGGTGAGTGAAATGGTTCCCTACCCACAGAGACTGTGAGAGTCACAGCAATGACAGAGTCAGTCAGCTCAGTGCCCAAAGCACTCAGCTCTCATGGTGTCTTCCACGTAAATGCTTCATCAGCAAGAACCTGAGCCAGCCTGGCATTGAAAGGCCCATAGAAGTCCTGCAGAATCTTCTTCGTGACCGGCCACATGGGCCCCAGGTTCCGATCCTCAGGACGCCTCGCGTTGGACGCAGGGCTCTTGGTCATCAAAGCCTCTTGCTTCTCACTTAGGGGCCCTGGAAGGGAAGGGAGAGAATCTTAGAAAGTTGAAAGTATGGCAGAATTTTGCAAAAATTCCCAGTTATGCTTCATGCTGAGACAGGAGGTTCCTTTAAGAAGAATATGTTTGGGGATTCAAATTCATTGGCAAGATCCATTTGGAGAAGAGGGAGAAAGTGGAACTACCACTATGAAATTTCACAGACATCTTGTAGCCTGGTGTCTAACACCCACCTTCAAGGGAGCCTAGCTGGTACTTTAAGATGCTTTTATGGCTCGGGATATAGCTCAGTGGAATAAGCACCTGCCTAGCTTGCAAGTGCAAGGTCCTGAGTTTGATCCCCAGTACCACAAAAAATAAATAAATAAGATGCACCACATTCACCTAAGGCACGCCTCCGGGATTCACATCCAGTTGCCCTTAATGGGCTGCTCTCCATGGCTCTCTGCCTGTCGGATAACTGTGACCTGCCAAGCACGGTCCAGGGGCTTAGTTTTTCCTTCTAACCAGCCTGCTGGAATTCTGTCACAGTCATTTCCACTTCAGGTTCTGAATGCAAAGGGCACTGTGCCTAGGCCCTATGTGTATTACTGTGAAAAAGCCGTAGTGCGGATGGGCTACATGTGCCCAGAGACCCACTTATGGACATGCGTCGGCAACAATAGGCCCTGGGATAAGCCAGCAGGGGCTGCCATTCCAGCCCTTCGCCCCTTAACCACAAGCTGTTCACAGGGTAAACCCACCCACCTGGGTCACTGCTCAGGCCTCTTAAGCCCAGGCTCTCGGGATCTGGCCCAAGTCCTTAGCATATCCTAGCATCCTAGGGTTATGCAAAATAGAAAACTGGCCTTACTGTCCTTCTTATAGACAAAAGACGTGCTCATTGATGTGACACAGGCCACAGGTGGCCAGATCAAAGAAAAAGGTGATCACATTTCAACACATTAACAGCACTCCAAGAAAAGAGGAAAGAAAATAAAATTACTAAGGGTGCTGAGTCCTAGTGGTCAACAGGAAAAGTTTAAGAAATACTCAGTTAAGAAAATTCCCAGGCAAGATCATTACAGGTCACAGGAAGTGTTCTGGGAAGGAACATGATTTGTTTAGACCCTGCCTCAGCCTTTCCAGATATGCTTGGTGACCATAGGCAACACTCCCCACCTTTGCGTATGCCTCTGTCAGCCACTGCCACAGCTAGCATCACGGTCAGTTGGCACAGTGTCACTCAGAATTCCTGGCCGGTATCCTTGGGCTAAGGGCAGGCTGCTCCTCCTCAGAGCCATGACCGGCAGCCAAATCCCAGCCAAGCAGCCCCGATTCCCCCAGCGATACCTGAGATGATGCCATAGCCTGTTCCTTCCGCCATATCTCATACTTCCTACAGCACTGTTCCAGTCACCCACTGTCACGGTCATTCCTTCAAAGCTCCCTTTTCTTCCATGAAGCCTCTATAATCCTCAGACTGCTGGGGTTCTCAGTGCAGAGAGCAGGCAATTAGTTACGCATACACTAAACCACACCCCCCTTCTCTTCCTCTACTAGACTGTAAGCTTCTGGAGGGGAGGATGACTTCTTTGCCCTGGAGAATCCTTCACCACACCACTTGTAGACAATGACCCATATGCAGCTGCTACTTGATAAATAGTACTGAACTGGCCTCCCAGGCAGCCCTCTCTGCCCAGCTCACCATGTCTGTAGTGGACCTAGCACCCTCCTAAAGAGCCAGTGTTCACAGGCTCACATTGTGTCCCCTTGGTCTGAAGCATAAAACATACCCAGGTTCAGGAATTGGAAGACCCTGTGCATGGTGTACTTGACATTAGATGCATGATCTTCCAGGCGCAGAATGAGGAACTGCTCCTTGTTAAAAACAGTGAGCCAATCCAGAAGGTACACAGCGTAGAGCCCAACCTGAAGCCTCACCTAGGAGAGAGGAGGAGGACATTATCTCAGGAGGCACTTTTCCAAAAGTATTATGGCATTTCACTATAAACCAACACAGGAGAGATATCCTAACCGTCACCTTCAGAAGTTGCATTGTAACACATGTTCATGTACCTTCATGAGGAGCTTTGTGCTATGACAGCAAAGAATACCCTGATTTAGGGTTGCATTTGCTTCTTGCCAAACCCTCATAGGTAGCTACACACCTCCACACTGCGGTTGAGGACTGCAGTGCACGAAAGAGGTCAAGGCTGCAGCAACCAGGAGTGCGCATGTTCTTCGCACGACATCCTAGTTGTTTTCTTGCGCCAGTATGACCTCTATGCCCAGTGCATAGCATGCTGGGAAAAATCAATCCAGAAGTCTCAATGATGGTCCAGGTGCAGTAACAGGAAAGTATATATACTAATTTTATATATGTGTGTGTGTGTGTGTATATATATATATAATTAGTATGGAATTAATCAAATAGGATATATATATATATATATATATATATATATATAATTAGTATGGAATTAATCAAATAGGAGCAAATCCTTTCTCCTTTCTACCTACTCATTGCCTGGGTCATCCTCCTTCTGTTTCTTTTCTTACACCAAAATACACCATGAAGAATTAATTTCTCAAGAGAAGTCTGACCTTTGCCCTTGGCTCCTAAGAGGTGACCTCTAGCTCCCTGGAATGTGCCTTCCTACAGGAGTGTTGTAGTTCGCCTGAGCTTTTGGCCACAGATAGGCTAATACTGTCACTCATGACAAAGGGACCCAGCCACATGGTGAGGGTTGGTTCTGACCTCTGAAGGAACTGAAGACTAAAGGTCAGCCACAAACCAATAAGTGACTGAGACCTGAAAAGAACTCTGAGCACTAACACTTGGGTTGAAGCATTCCATGAGTGTGCTCACATGTTCATCACAGCTTGGAGGTGCTTGCACCACCCAGAACTACAGGAAAGAAAGGACCAGCAGCTCTGCGCCCAGAACCCACCATCATTCCAACCCCAAGCCCAACCCAAGCCCTGTCCCACATACTTCTTCCCTTGGCTAATTTCAACCTGTATCCTTCCCCTGGAATGGATCACAACTGTGGGGACAGCAGCCTTCAGTGTGTGCTGTGAGCCCTTCTAGAACATTACTGAACTATGAGTGGGCCTGGGGGCTCCCCCCAGAATATCCAGTTCGTGTGAAAAGTGAGGGCCGTGAGAGTAACCTCACTCCCCATCTTCTTGTTCATTTTCATCTTTGTCCAAGACCATCAGCAGCTGCCTGGACACTGACATGGTTCCCCACTAGACATCCCACCTCCGGTCCCTGTATTCCCATCCCTCGTTCTCCCACCAGGTGCTTTGCAAGGCACAGCGGGCTGTGGCCAGTGCTCAGACTTCATGGCTCCTCATGCAGAAAGCCCTTAGTGTCATTGAACTTCTAGCTCATCTCTCCCAGGTGGAGTGCCTGCCGGCCCCGTCCTCCTTGGAGCTCCCATTTTTTTGTAGCTGTTGTTTTGTTTTGTTTTTTGTCTTTTTCAGACAGGGTCTTGCTATGCAGTTCAGGCTGGCCTTGAGCTCACTTTGTAGCCCAGGCTGGCCTCGAACTTGCAACAATCCCCCTGCCTCAGCCTCCCAAGTGCTGGGATTATAGGAGAGCACCATCATGCTCCCATTTCTTGAAGCAAAGCTCTGTAGTTCTTCCTTCCTGCCCAGCTGGACCCTGAGCTCCCTGAGAGCAAAGACCTTGGTTCTGTTAACAAGCCATCCCACACATGGAGTTCTGCCGGTGCTTAATCTGGTTTTCGGTGGGATTGTTGAACAAAGTATTAACAATACGATAATGAAACATTTGGCAAAATATGTGCAGACACTAACTAGCTTCATCTCTCACTGTTTTTTCCATTTCATTATTTTTCTAACAATGTAGGAAGATGGAGAGGAGGAAAAACAATTAGAGGGAATGGATAAGTTATCTCCCAAATTCATTAGCTGCCTCCAACCCACACTTTTTCCCTACCTTACACACCAGCTCATAAAGACCTCAAACTGGGCTGAAGCTACAGAGAAAATTAGTATATGCCAGTTTCAGAAACAAATACATGTGTTGCCTTCAACACAGAAGAATGGGTAAGAGAACATCATATCGTTAAATCATGGGCCTTGCACGGCTTTGCAATTCTCTTTCCCCAGCCAGCTCACAAGCCAGGGGCCCTGCCCCCACCCCAGCTTCAGGGAGGACAAGTACCAACAGGTTTCTCTCTTCCAGAGAACCCGCCTTTGTGACTTGAGAGCCTTCTGGGAGGAAGAAAGCCAGATGTTCATGGCAGGATGCAGGTGTTTAGAGTAGGTGTAGCTTATCCCTATACCTGGTGTGATGACGAAACATTCTCTGAAACCTTGTTTATGCCCAGCTTCCACACATCCCCACCACTTCCCCACTACAAAGACCTGCAGCAGGGCTTTCCTTACAGGCAGGGAAGAGATCTGCTTCCTGCATGCAACATAGAAAGAACTTGTCTCACTTCCCCACAAAAAAGAAAATCAGCCTTAAGTGAAGTCTTTGAAGTTATGAGTGTCAGCTGACTTGCTGATAGAAGAAAAGGGGTGCACAGTGGACAGGCTGACTTGGGACCAGTGGTCAACATTGGTTAGAGGCTGAAGCCTATGGTGCTTGTTCCACCACAGGTGAGTCCTGAGGAAGAGAGCACCGAGGGAGAAACTGAGGAGCCCAGGGAGCACTTAGAGGGAGTCCCAAAGGACCCTCAGAGCAGCCCATGGAACAGTGCAGGGGAGTCCAGACACTACCACACGGGAGCTCAAGGAGAACTGCCAGGGAGCTAATGCTGAGTCTCTGTCCCCTACCAGGGATTCCGATGTGAACTCCCCACCAGTCTCCCAAACTCCCTGTACTTCACGTATGCATTCAGCAAATACTGTATTTGCCACCACGACCCTAACTTATCCCATATTCTTCGTACCAAGCTAAGCAACGGAGATACGCTACGCCTTATAGACAGGGCCCTAGCATCATGAGATCTAGTGGGGGAGACTCAGCTAAACAGTAACGAAACAAACATCTATAATCACCAGCTGTGACACAAGCTTGGAGAAAATGAGTCAGGTGGCTAAAAAAATAAAACAGAAGATGAGATTAAAGGATGACCTGAGAGAGGGGAGTCCTTCATCAAGCAGAAAAGGCACCACCCAGGGCAGAGAAAAATCAAAAGGCTGCAGAACGACCGTGGTTCCCAAACCTAAGGAGACAGCACACGCACTGCAAGCCTGTGACACAGACGGTGTCCCCACTCACTAGGCTCCTGATTAAGGGAGGGGCAGAGAGTTTGCGTTTCTGATGAGTTAGCTCTGAAGGACCAGGTCTTATGAGACCTGCTAGGCACAGCAAGAGGGAGGGCTGTGCCGGGCTCCTCCTGTGAAGGGAACATTAATGGCAAATGACCTGTTCTGGCCTTATCTAGCCAGCTCCTTCCCGTCCATTCTCCTGCACTGGCGATCTCCTCTGGACCAGAGGAGCCTGCTCAACTACTGTCCTGTCATCATCAGCAAAATAGAAATCAAATTTGAAAGCACATGCTTCCTGCTGGCACTACACTTTGCTTTTAGGATCTAAGTGGGAAGGCGGTAACACTGTGTGTTTCTGAGGCCTCCACACCTGGGCCTTGGGCTCCAGCAAGAGCATCTCTGTGAGCCTCAGTGGCCCCATGTGTAAAACAGGGATAAGTTAGGGTAGTGATGCCAAACCTATGGCATGCATGCCACAGCACGCACACAGAGCCCTCTCTGTCAGCATATGACCCAAATCACCCCAGCACTGCCCCAGCAGCCAAGCATCAGGTAACAGCACACTCCGGTCCATGTCCATCCTTAGTAAAGTACAGTGGCACCAGGCAATGACATCACAAGATAGAACTCATTAGCCACAACTCCTCCAAACATTCACTTGGCCAGTCAGTATTCAGGTCTAATAGCAGTGTTGGCACTGTGAAGTAAATAGCTGGGTCTTTGACTGCAGTTTGGGCACTTGGTCTCTTAAAAAACTCACTGTCACTGAGTAGGGTCTACGAGAACTGAAGGCAATTAGGGTGTTGCTCAGCATTGCTGAACAACAGTCAGTTTCCTTGCACTCTTGCACCAGTGGAGTTTTTAAAAATCCCCCTTTAAAGAAAATCAGGATATTTCTTTCAGGCATGCATGAAAGTGGAGTGAATCAGGTAGCACTGAGGAACTTATGGCCCAGTCTCAGTAGCGTTCCCATGTTCACAGCCGGAGTGTGCACTGGAAGCAGGAGGGAAGGGGCACACCCCTCTTTTCGATAGGAGGAAATGGCTGCAGAAGTCCTGCTTCCAGGAAACCTATTTAGAGACACACAGATGCACATCTAGCCTCCTTAGCCCCAGGCACTGCCTGCCTCAAGAGAAGGTGCACAAGGTGTCACTTACTCCTCTCCCTGGCCCTGGTCTAAAGGGCCAGGCGTCATACAGACCCACACTTACTTCAGGGATTCACTCTTTCACAGACAGCAGCACAATTCACAGCTATCAGTGTACTGTGCCAGGGTCTGGAACTCTGCTCCCTTCCTAGCCCTGCCAACCACCAGCTTGGGCAGCTTCCTCTTAAGAGGCCCTGTTGCCTGCCTGAACCTGTCCCTCTCTGCCCAAGCATATTTCAGGACTTGGGGGCAACAGGGCCTGGAAGAGACAGTTCCAGCCCCTCCTGGAAGCCACACTAGGCAGGTACTGCATCTCTCAATGTGCTCATCTACTAACAGTGATGCCTACCCAAGCCTGCCTTCCACTTCCCTGTCTTCCCATCAACCCACCAGCTGTGTTGTATCAGATAGGATCACACACAGGTTCAGAAGGTCAGGCAGGGGAAGAACATCAAGGTGGGGGACACATGCCTTGCTCTAGGTACATATAACCCCTCTCCCCAGACACAGACCGCCCTGTACCTGCTTTCTCAGTTCCCAGGATGTGCCACACAGTGGGTATACAGAGCTACCTACTAAAGACAGCACTGTTGGGGACACACGGAAGTCCTGGAGGATGCTGGGTCACAAGGCCCAGTCCACTGACTGGGCAGGTGACGCCAGAAGGCAGCCTGTCTTCTGAGCCTGTCAGTTTACCTGACTATACACAGGAAGCGCCAGGCATGGGGAGGGGAGCTCACTAATGCGCCAGGCTGGTGAGCAGTCTATGCTGGCTGAACCCATCAATTCTCAGCCATACTCTTGCTCATTCAGTACTCTCAGTGGACTCCATCCGGGAGACACCTGGGAAGAGGACAGCCAGGCCAACAGGATCACCTGGCCAGCTGGGGCTGCAGTGCCACCTCAGACTACCTGGAGGCCTTTTACCACTCTCCGCCTTCTCTGAATGAAGAGCTCTGCTTTGCTTCCTCCTGGATTTTCCTAGAATGTTTCCTAAAAAATTAAGCCCTAAGGGTTTCAAAGCAAGCCATTTAGTGGTGCCAAGACTTCCCAGCTTTTTTTTGCCTCACACTTACAAATACTGGTTGACCAAATAAGAGCTTAAGCTGAAGATGTGACCTCTGAGCTACGAAGCCCTGTGGATACTGCAGTGACCCTCTGTGACTCTGAGTGGCTCTGTGGCCACCCTCACAGGGGAAACAGGAGTCCTGGGAACCATCCTTTTGTTTGGCTTGCCCAGCACATCCCCTTCCTGACCCAGGGCTTGAGCCTAGTGAGTCCAGAGTCAGTTAAGATTAAAAGTAAGAGGTGGGCAGGAGGCTGTCCCAGGCCCCATGGTTGGCCCTCAGCAGTGGTTTCTAAGCTGGGGTGACAGGGGCCCAGGAGGAGGGGAGGAGCACTGGGGCCAGAGCCCTGAGTTGGGCCTGTGATTTCTTCCAGCACTGATGAGGGTGCTGGGCACGAAGGGGGCACCCAGTCTATGCTGATGAAAACAAGTCTCCATTGTGGTGAGGCTAGGCCCATCTCACAACACATGTATTGTTTCTCTCCTGGACGCAGCCCTTCCCTCCTGTATCTCTGCCTGGGTGACCTTCAGTCACAGGCTTAAACACAGTAATAGCAAGCAACAGGGCCATTACAGGCCAAACACTGCACTGGGCAGGCTAGATTTGGTTTCCCCTTCGTCCCATTACCCCAGCCCAATCCATCCAAAAGTCCTTTCCTTCTTTCTCCTCAAAATTTCCAGAAGCCTCCTCTGTGCAACTACCCTCTACCACTACCCTGACTCAGCCACCAGTTCTTATATAGCAGCCCCTGGGAGACACCGCCATCCCCACACTATCCTGACTCCAGTCAGCTGCTCTCTGCACCAGACAGAACTGCTTGAACTACAGAGAAGTTCAGGGTGCATGCTCCTAAACACAGCACCTTGGCAACTGTGGCACCTACAAGATCAGGAAAGCCACTCCTACCTCCTAAACCTGCTTCCCTGATGCTGGCCTGTCTGGTGCAGGTAAGAGCACCCTCCCCATATCTGAGGGAAAGGCTGTTCTCATCCCTGAAGACACAGGGAACACAGGAGGTTCTGAGCAAACAGGCCTTGCTGAGTTCCCCCTACTGCTTCCCTTAGCTCACACTGCCTTGGTCTAATGACACTCTGTATGCTGGTCCATGCTCATTAAAACCAAGCATCAAAACACCCGGCTGTTGCTTCAGGTCTTTATTTATTTATTAAGGCTCCTGTGTCAAGTAAAATTTCTTTTAAATAAATGTGTTAGATTTTCTCTTGTTAATCTATCTTTTGCTACAGCAGTTTCAGGCATGAACCTAGCAGTGGGTAAAAAAGATATTCCAACATCTACACTATTTGGTAGGCTCCGAAAATGATACCACAAAACCTGGCACCTTGACAAAGCCAAGAGGCCTCAAGATGAAGGTTGCTCCAACCTTCCCTTCCCCCTCCCAGCGCATGGAGAGGCTTTCTGCAAAGTCCCCTTATCCCCCCACCCTGGTCAGCCAGGAGAGGAGCACAACCGCCCTAATCTTCTTGCCATCAAAAGAGAAGACCAAACTCAGCACAGGAAGAAAGGCTAAAGTCTGTCAACACACCCGAACAGACTGTCACACACCATTGTCATCTATTTTGGCCTCACAGAGAATCCTTTACAAACCATGTTTGTTCTGTGGACCGAATGTACTTTGTCTAGGCCATTTTATGTTCTTGAAGTCGGTGGAGCTCCCTTAAAAATCATATGCTTCTCCCTGACATTCTCTTTCTCACATTCCCCTATGGAAAAAGGGGTCTGTAAGTCTCTGAGTCCCTCTGGCCTAGTGGGTGACCACACTAGTGATTGTCTCCTGTGCTATGGTTATTTCTCATTTTAGGTGTTAATATATCTGTACATCTTTCCTCCTCTTTAATCTACCTATAAGCAGATCGTTCCAGCAAACCTTCAGAGGACAGAGGACATTTCCCTATGCTCATACACTACATACCCACCACTGAAAACCCTCTCTTGTTTCCTGTCCCGGTCCAGACATCTTCTGAGGTTCACCAAATTCCTGGCCACCAAGCTCATGAGCCCCACCCTTAGGCTGCCTTCCTCCCATCCCCTGGCTGTGCTCTGCTCCAGCAAATGCTTGCAGTGCCTCTCTCTGGCCTCTGTATAGGACGCTCTGTCACCTTGGTCAGCTCATGCTCGAGGTCTCTGCACAGACATTCTCTCTCCTAGGTAGCCTTCTACCCACTGCTCTGTCCTCAGCAGTTTCTGTAGGAGGGCCAGAGCCTCCACAGAGTACAACCGCATGGCCTAGCACCATGCAAGGAACATAGAGGAAAGAATGAATGCAGGACTGTGTGAAAGAACCATCAATCTCTAATCCTTGCAATAGCCTAGTAAAGCAATACTACGACCCCATTTTATGGTGAAGCAATTGAGTCTCACAGAAGCTCAGACAGCTTCCTGGAGTCACACAGCTAAATGTAGGAGCTGGGACCCGAAACCACATTACTGTTGACTCTGAAAGCCACTCCTTCAGAAGGCCTGGTGCTGTGGTTAGCTTATCTACATTGCATCTTCTTGGTGAATTACAAAGTCCACCAGCAATGCACCCTGGAATCCTACCTACTGCCTCTGCATGCTGCCTTTAGAGAAGATGTCCTGGATAATAAGGCAGAGAGAGTGAAGCTTCAGCCTTGAGCCCCGCTGCTCTGGGGTGTCCTAGCCTCTACCACAGTGGCTCATGCCTTGCCCACTGGGTAGGGCAAGGCCAGTAAACCCTACTATGTGCCAAGTGGCAGCCTTGGCTACCTGCAGCACAAGCCCCACTGAGGAAGCACTCAGGACCACCCAAAGCCAGGCTGGAGAACCATCCTCAGTCAAACGGTCCGGAATCACCACCAACATTTTTTTGCATAAGGAAGGCTGGAAACATACAGATATGTTCCTTAAGGGAAAACAAGAAAATGGATAGTGGGAACAATGGGAAATATTTTTCACTTGAGACCCTGTCAAGGAATCATTCAAAGTTACCAGTGGGTAATTTTTAAAACAGAGCAATCCACACTACAGAGATGCTCTTAATACAGTTTGAGAGCTGGGTGTCCTCCTGTCTGTGATTGTAATCACTGGGTATGTTTTAGCAGCCTCACTAAATGGTAATCTTCCTAAATGCACCCTGTTTCTTTCACAGAAGGAGAGGACAGCGCTGTGACTGGCTGATCAGCAGGGAAGAAAGCAAGAAGCCTGCTGAAAGGGCCCATCCATATTCCCAGCTTTTATGTCCATGGATTTGTTTTCTCATTAGCCACCTCTCAAAGGCAGCTGAGTGGCATTTGCACATTAAATGTGCTTCTGTGCTAAACCCAGGGCCACAATGCCCCTTGTATAACCACAAAGCGGCCTGCTCTGTGCAGGGTGCTCAGTGAATACGTACAGGCATGGCATTGTTGAGGGTGTTGTTGTAGACGCAGGCGCGCAGCGAATAATCAAGTATGCAATTTTCAAACAGCTGCAGAGCTTCTGTCACTTTTTCATGGAAGTCATCTGCGGATTTATTTGAACTTGCAAAGTAGAGATAGTCTGAGTACAACCTGTGAATAAAATAAATGGATAATTTTACCACCTCCCAACGTGAAATCTCACCCTTTGGGTGACAATGAAAATCAATGTGCAATTACACTATCTCATTTTGCTCATTAAAACACAACCATCTCTCTGCTTCTCTTGCAGATGAGGCCCCTCCCTTCTTCCCTTTTCTCTGTTGCTCCTCAGATACCACTGAACCTTCCCGCTCAGACATGTCTACACCGCTCCCAACAACAGCCAGCCAGGGGCTTTGTTTTTTGTTTATTTATTTTAATTCATTATAGTTACCTCCAGTCAAGGTTCTGTTTGTACAACATCATATCAAACAATCATACAACAGCAGAGAAGCCATGAAAATTGTATACACCTTCTCTTCCTCTCTCCTTTTGGAGGGTACAAACACAGACCGTCTGTCACTCTTGCACTATTACAATCCCTCATGAAACTCCTGGCTCTTCCCATAGACATTCCTAACATTTTTTAAAAAGTATTAAATGTATCTGTCTAGACTCACAGGGACCTACTTTGCTACCCAGTGTCAAAGCACCCACACACATGCGTGCAAACACCTGCAGACAATTGTGGTACCCCACGGGCTTGGGCCTGCGCACATTTGTATCACACGTGTGCATGTGACCATGTTTTCCATAGAAGCTGATAGTCTTCTACAACCAAACTTGGCTTAGGCCATCCATGTCTGTCCTTTAACCATCCCATTTTAGCAAGAATTCTGCTGTTAAAGAAAAGGTATGGGAGGCCAGTGTTTGGGGCTGAGCTTTTGGACTAAGACCAGCAGTCCAGATCAAATCAGCACTGAGTCATTCTCCCTAGGTGACTGATAATCAAAGTAAATTTAGAAAAGTTGATTTTCCATAATGTAGAAGGTACAGCAACCGGTCTACAGAGGCCAGTCAACCTGAGCCAGCATAAGGTGGTCCCCTCTGCTTTAACCTGTACAAAAACAGCAACTGAAACAATCAACCACTTGTTCTGCTTATGGTTCTTCCACACTCTTCTGCTGATAATGTCCACCCAGTCTGCTCAGCTCATCAGGACACCTTTCTACTACAAGAATAAAATGCCACCCAGTGTATGAATCTCACTCATAAAAGCCAATTCAATCCTAAAATGAAACCCATTAAAATTTTTTTTAGACATTGCTAAGCTGATTTAGAATTCCCCATCATCTAGATCTGATCAAACTTTGATCTGATTGGTTCTCGTAGCCCAGCTGTCTGGATCTCTTTAACTAGAATCCTATAGGGCTGAGGTAGCTAGAATCTCCCTTTTCCTGTAAGTTTACCTTCAGTAGGTTTCCACCCACCAATCTCCCACCCAGCATCTTGGATGTAAAGTCAGTCCTTTTTCATGTGTTTTTGAGTTGAGCCCAATCTCCTTTACTCCCATCATAGTGATCCCTATTCCTAGTGCAGTGGCCCTGAATAATGTCTGTTTTATACTGTTAGTAGATATCAGGATGATCTTTTGTTAATAAAATTTCTGAGTTGTGAGTTTCCTCTTTTTTCTCCTCCATTTCTACTTGCAGAGAAGGTAAGAATTTCCTGGTTTTTGCTTCATGAATTCCCCTTTGTCGTGGTTTTCTTCCAGATATTCCTTCCTCCTTTCTTCTTGGTACCCTTACTCACACCTTCACAGTTCTGCCAATGTCCTTTATCCATTTACACAAGTCCCAGCTGCACTTCCTGCCAGGGTGGAGCCAGGCTGATGCCAGACATGACCCTGTGGCTCTAAGCAGACTTGTTTTCTGCTCAGTTCCGTCCTCTCATTCCCTTAACATCTCCAGCTGTTTTCCTCTTCCACGTGAAGGCAATCCTATGATTCTCATTACACACCACAGCTCTGGTGTTGTGTATCTGCACTGACAATCACACCAGGTATATTCACATGGGACTTAGCCACACACACCTCTGTAGAAGCCGTGGTCCCCTTGCTGGGTGCACAGCGGGATCCCTCCTCCACCGCCCTTGTTTCTAGTTACATCATAACTACTCACATGTCCTTTCTTAGGGACCAAAGCACATCTTAGCTCTGGAGCATCAGCCAGCAGAGTACCTTCTGCAAGACTCTTGAGAATTCATCCTTAGCCTGTGCCCAAGATGTCTCTTATACATTGTTGTAGTTTGGAGTTTTACAAGGGGGGACAATACAGTACAGGACACATATTTTATAGAATTATTTTATTACAGTCACCCAAAGAGTCATATACAAAGAGAGTGCAGGAAATCTGTCCACATACAAAAGACCAAAGAATCCAGCTGAGGGTCTGGATCCCACGGTAATGTCCTGCATGAGTCCAGCTGAAGACCTAGAGCCCATAACAATGCTCTTTCATTAATCCAAATGGAGGCAAATAGCTCATGACAATGCCTCATGCAGGCCTATTTCACAGATCTGCATTGGGAAGAGTCAAAGGTCAGTGGTGAAAGCTGGAAAGTCTGTGCCAGTGGGATGAAGGATCTGTGCTACCAGGCTAAGGGATCTGCGCTGGAGCCAGGAAGCAACACTCAAAGTAAGAACCTGAGCTCAGCAACAGTGAGGTCCTGAGCTCCTCCGATAATGAGAACAGCTGAGCTCCTATCAGGAAAGCCAGTGCAACAAGCTTCTCCAGGACATTGCAGAGTCAACATCTTCCTCTCCACAGCCAGGAAGTGATGTTCAAAGCAAGGAGTAGAGCTCCCCTAGAATGAACCATGGTCGTTCCCAGTGACACCAAGGTCCTTCGATGATGAAAAAAGCCGAGTTCACCAGGAAAGCCAGCCTGACAAGGTCCTTCAGGAAAACCTACAGCTCCCTACAGCCTTTCCACAGCCTCTCCAGTTCTGCCTCTTATGCTGCCAGCAACAGTCCTCAAGTAGGCCTCCCACAGCCAGCACCAAGCTGGTTCAGTTCAGCTGGGCGTTACAAGTGGACCACCAGTTGTCAATCCACCACAGAACCACAGACATCTTGAGATCTTTTGGGAGGAGTCAACAGGTTGCCTGAATCCACACATATGCCAGAACAGATTGTCTTGTTGACCTCACCCTGCTAACGTCAATTTCTCCAAAAGGGCTTGCCTTAAAATGAGTCATTAAAGTGCTAAGTGACCAGTGAGAAAATCAGATACATGCAAATGCATCCCCTGTGTTATCAGCCAACTGCTGATGCCCAACGTCAGCTATGCTGTTTTCCTTCTTGAAAGAATATGCACCAAGGCCGAAACATGGCTGTCACTGCAGGCCACTCATAAAAGGACATAAGGGCTGACTGGTAAATGTCTGTTAGATTTGCACAGGCATTGGCATGTGGCTCAGCTGCATGAGCTGAAGGTTCCCAGGTGACAATGTGTCTGATGGGTGTCCTTCCCAGCTCACATATTTCCAATCAGTCCTAGCAACAGTATGGCCCAAGCCAACTATGTCAATAAAAATGAACTGATGCTTCTGAAATTGTTCATGAAGCCTACATTTAACACACCCAAGCCCAGAGTTCTTACTAAGGATACATGCAGAACTATCCAAACCCTTCAGTGGAACTAGATTTCTAACACATAAATTCCTTTGTAAAAGTCCATCATACTGAGATTTATTCCCCTCATGCTATAACATTTCTTTTGGACATTTGGCTCATAAATAGAAAAAGAGCCTGCCTTGATTTTAGATACAAAATAACTTCATAATAAAAAGCAAAATAGAAGATAAACATAAAGCAGGGAGTTCAGGTAATTCCCCAAATTATCTATTGTTTCAAAAATATCTTAAGATAGGGCTGGGGATATAGCTCAGTGGAATAAGCGCCTGCCTAGCAAGCGCAGGGTCCTGAGTTTGATTCCCAGTACCGCAAAAAAAAAAAAAATCTTAAGATATATGTTACTTTGTTTCATTTATACTAGGAGTTTCCTTTTTGTTCCCTGAAAAGAAAGTTCTCCTTCTATTTGCTTCTCCTTTGTAAGAGTCTTCTTTTGTCTATGACATACTCTGAGTAACATTTTGGCCGTTCTTTTAAGATCATGATCCACAGTATATTAACTATTGCTATTGCCTAATTATTTTGTCAGGAAATTTTGTTTTATTATTTCATAGAAGAGTACTTCTATTTTCTTTATTAATATTTACTTATATTAAAATAAAAAATTATAAAATGACCTCATGAAAAAGTCTGCTAATTTCACACAGTTCTTCAGAGATCAAGAAGAAATCCCAGGGGGAAGACTGGGACATGTCCAGTGTTCCAGTCAAGTAAAAGCACCCCACCCAGGTGAGGCTGTGGATTTCCATCCATTTACAGTGCATTGTAGGAAACGCACAGCCCACTTCTGGGAAGCACAACCATTTCTATGAGACTTCAGTGCTGGGTGCCAAATTGGGGCAGTGGGGCACACGGGGGAATGTGGATCTCCTTGGCTGAGCAAAGGCTCAGCAGGAAGCAGACCTCTTCTGTGGACCTGAAGCACTGACCAATGGGTAGAAGACCTAGAAAGAAAGACCAACTGAAAGACCAATTTCATAAAAAAGAAAAATTTTCTAGTCAGGGAAGTGACCCCAGTGACTAGAATAGCCTTGGCTGAAGGGGATGAGGGCTGCAGGGCAGGGTAGGGCTAGAGGACCTGACACTCCCCAGTCCTGAATTTCAGAGCTGCCCAGCCCCCTCCTGCTGAACCACCTCATTTTCTTACTCCAAACCATCCTGAACAGATGGGTGTTACATTTGGCCAAGATTGTTTCCAACGGCAATTCCAAATATAAGCCCAGATCCATTCCAGGCCTTCTGTGCTTGGGTTATTTTAGAAGGCTGCTGGTGGAGCCCTACACACCGGAGTGGCTCAGCCCCCTCCCTGTGGAGTGCAGGGGCCCTGGGGCCTCGGGATGGGCGGTGGATTGGATGTGTGTTTTGGGGAGGAGGGAGGATCCTTCTGCAAGTGACCTCTTCTCTTCCCATGGGCACAGAGGAATAGCCTGGAGTGAGCTCTAAGGTCCCTCCACGTGAAATCCAGTTGGGTACCCCAGGCCACTACTGAACTGACTCAGTGACATTTAAAGGGCACCACTCTGAGCCAGCGGAAGTGGATATGAATGCAGGTCGTCATACTGATGGCTATTAAAGCACGCACAAGGGACTGGGTGGATGTTGTTCAGTGATAGAGCCTGGCCTAGCATGTCCCCGAGTCCCACAGTGCACAAAAATGAATAAGATAAAATAAAATAAGACAAAACAAAACAAAGCTGGAGCAGCTACTAGTCTGTGGCCAGGCAACTCACAAGTGCCCTCCGGTTTAAGGCCTGCAATCCCCTCAGGCTGAGGTGGATATTAGCGATTACTGAAGAACTGGCCCCAGGCCCTGGGCTGAACACTGTGCCCAGGTTCTTCTTTCATCTTTGCACCACCACATGAGATACTCACTGCCCCACCTCACGGAAGACACTGGCGATTAAAGTGCTTAAGGAGCTTGTTCAAGGTGATATGATCCAGGAACAAGTCCAGTCACCTGCGCCCCAAAGCCCAGTGATCTCAGAGGATGTGGCCCTTCCCCTAGTGGTTTAGGAAGGTAGACAAATCAACGGCTGTCTACGCCGCAGGGCTATTTGAGCCAATGGTGGGTTTTGTTGGTTTTGGTGTTTCTATTCTTGTAGGTACATAGTGTTTGGAAACACAAGTCTGTTTTGCTACAGAACTACTTAAAAAGTCCCAGAAGACTGATAAACAATTATAACAGGTAACAGAGCAGCAAACAAACATTAGGGATGAACAGGGGAACCTCACTGCCACGATCACAGGAAGCAAATGTGTTTATGGAACGTCATGCCAGACATGTACAAAAATGACAGCGGTGATAAATGAGTGCTGAGGATATTGTCACATGGCAGCCTACACTGTGTGATCTTTTATCACTTGGGTAGCCTTACCTCCTAAGTGATGGTTTTCTTCTTCACCACCCTTCCCTTAATGAGGGAAGTCTCTAAGTTCCAGTTCCAGACTGCTAGTTGGCTGAAACCTCTTTCTGCATTTGATTCTTCCTCCTTTTGTAGTATTTCTGTTCATAACGTTTTTGTATTAAGATATAATGCACACACCATAAAATTCACTCCTCTGCAGTGAACACCCCAATAGTTTTTAGGGTATGCACAAATTTGAGCAGCCATTGCAAAACATTTTCATCACCCTAACGTCTGTTGGCTTTAGTAGACTAGTTCCCAGACAGGCCCACATCAGAAGTTACTAAGGTTCAGCCAGAAGGCACACAAAAGTACAAGCTTCAGTCTCAGGTTCAACTCAGAATAGCGCAGCCTCTTAGTGGCCCTGAGCTGGGACATTTCCTCCAGTTACTGCTCCATGCACCGGACTTCTCAGACCCATGCTCTGAGAAAGAATCTACAGCAGATGCTGGAGGAGGGGATAGCTGGGTGCACTGGCCCCTCCGAACTAGTGTGCCATAGCTATGATGGTCTCTCCCCTACACTCCCGCAGTGCCCACCCACCCATTTCTCAAATGACACACACAGAAATGACCATATTTCCTCACCTAAGAGGCCCCAGGAGGTGGACACTCTCATGTCCTCCAACTCACCCCCACCTCCATCTCATACTTCTGCGGCTACATGAAGGTCATAATAAATGTGGTAGCAAATAAAGCTGGAGCATCTGACCTCATTATTCTCCATTTGCCAGCATCCAAACTTAAATCACCGATCAATAATTTCCCAACCCCTGTTATGGTGCCATCAATAATGATTATATGGATTTTTCCTACAAGGAAAAACAGGCTCCCTCACATAGCTAGGAACGAACCCTTTTGTTCCCTGAATCACAAGCTGAATATCTCATTACAAGGCACAACGAGGCAGGATTGGGCAGAGCAGTCTAGTTGGAAGAAATATCTAAGGTCAGCTTAAACTGAACACACAGATGACATTGATAAAGGCTCATTTTCTGCTAGGTAAGAGCGTCCACCTTTGGGCCTAAAACATGTATAGATGGATGCAAAACTTCCTGTTTACTGGAGGCACTGGGCAGGGATGTCTTGTTTTCCCCCATGAGACCTGAGGCTATTAAAACACAAGTTGCATTCTGAGCCCAGCTCTGTTTCTTCCAGTGCATTCAACTGGAGGAAGGTTCTCAGTCACTGTTTGTAGAATGAAAGTCCAGCCTGTCAGGGCAGCACCAACCATTCTTGGTATCTCTAACCCTGTAGAGTTTGCAAAGTACCTTTTACAACTAGCCAGCAATTCTGATAGCAGAAATCTTCACAGAGAGAACACTGAGGTTAAACCTGATTACCAAGCCAGGCAAGGGCCCAGGCAAGGGACTCTCACTGCAGACCAATGGCAGTGAGTGTAACAGATATTGCCAGCCCCTCCTTTGACACAAGCAACCTCCATGAGTAGCTGTGAAACGCTGGGTACAAGTCTTTGGACCCTTGCAGCTTCCCACCCTCAATTCCCCACATCCTGACCTGAAGGAACACCTCTCTTTCAGCTCTACACCTCTGCAGGTACAGAAACATGGCTCTCTTCACCATGGTGTGCCTCCACAACCCACATGGAGCTGCCCTTTCCAAAGTCCCCCTAGGAATGCGGAAGATTGCCAATGGCTTTGCAAACACATCCCCCAAAAGAAACAGTATTGAACACATGGGAGTTTTCAGCCTGATAGTTTTTTCCTGCCAAGAGGAAGGCACAGTCCCTCACCAGGTGGCCACTCTTGAATGGTCATCAGAGAGCCCTTCACAAAGGCCCCAGATGTCCTTGTGTCCTGGCTGCTACAGGCTCTCCTTCCCCACTCTGTGGGATGAAGCCAACCCCCTGGCACTCAGTGCTGAACTGTTCAGCCCTACTAAAGAGAACTCAGCTGCTATTAAGGCCCATGGAAAGGTATGTCAACGATGCCCGCACAGGCGGATTCTGAGAAGCAAACTGCCTGAATTTACCAGGAAATTAATGGGCAGCTTAAATAAAGACTGTGATACAGCTTCCTCTAACCACTCCATCTTTCTAATCCTCCAGTCTTAGACCCAAAAGAGAGAGAGCTGAAGGAGGGTCAGGGTGAGGCTGAGAGTCAATTGTGGCCCTTGTGACCAGCTTTATACCCCAGCAGCCTTCCTCCTCACCATCTCCTACCCACAGAGCCACTCTCGTAACTTCCCTCGGAGTCTGCATTAGTAGTGAATCTTTCAGTGGTAGGGAATAGCCTGCTTTTCTGCCCGGTGCAAATCCACTATGGAGAAAGGACCGGGGCCTGGTACTTTCTCTGCAGGGACACATCTGCAGCCTTCACTTCATACTTCTAGATCTGGGAAGACAGAGCTGTTGTGAGGAGGGTTTTCACCACGAGCTTTGCAGCAAGAGAACTTCATCTCAAGTCAAAGGTCCATGGCAACCCCAAGGTCTGGATCCATTCAGGTATGTCCATCGCACTGCCTCTTACCCTAGAGATGGTACCCATTCCCTCAGATGCGAACTAAGTGGACCAGGCAAGTCCAGACTCCGGCACCAAAGGCTAGGGTCCACACTGCTCCCAGAACTTTACAGAAAGGGAACACCATCATGCCCAGAGCTCACAGTCCAGTTGCCTCAGAAACTGCCCACAACTGCAAAGACCTGCCTCACCCAGGGGAAGTCTCCCAGGAGTCCACACCCAATAGAAGAAGCTTCATCCAGGGACAACTCTGAAAAGCATCCCAGCCCCAGAGCTCCCACAAGGTGAGCCTTGATCCAACTACGTCAGAGCTCCACTGCTCCCTCTGCCTATCCCATTCCAAAAACCCCTCACAAGGAATTTCCCAAAAGCCACCCTAGAAGCCCCCTTCACATAAATGGTGGTCACTGAGTAGGTACCTCAGGAATGAACCCAACACCTGGATAAAATGCTTGGCTTCAATCAGACGCACACTGGAATCCCAGCCTGGCCACCCACTAACTGTGCAACTCTGCCTAGACTACTTAGCTCCACCGAAGCCACATGCCTCACCTATGCACACATCATGACAGCTCTCTCACCCACCGCGAGGCTCCAAGGGGGAAATGTGCAAAAAGAGCTTGTGACAGAGCTGGGCTGGGGTCAGGGCTCCACACGCCAGGACACTGATATCACTGAGGCCTGCCCCTAACTCTCCACTAGACAGGCTGTCTGAGGGCAGATGGGATGGATTTTGCTCCCCCTGTACACAGTGCCTCAAAAACATAAAAAGTGCTAGATAAATATTCAGTGAGTGATCAGTTTTGTTACTATTATTAGCTAGTCTTGATATCTAACTGTAATAATAGCTAAAAGTGTCTAATATTTATTCACCACACTTTAAACACATTACTACATACATGAAGTCGTTTAATTCTCACTGTCACTGAGGTAGGACCACTCCCCCACTTTGCCGATCAGGAAATGGGACGCCGAGGTTAAGTTACTTGCCCACGGCCAGCTAGTGAGAGAGCTAGGATTCTAAGGCAGCGTGACCGGGCACTGCAATTGTCTCTGTCATCACAAGCCTGGCCCACTTCCCCACACGCACCGAGTGGCAGAATCTGCTCCTCACCCACATGCCCACCACACACTCCGCAGAAAGGAAAACCAATAAAACCCGGATTGCTCTCCACATGCTCAGCCCCATCATTACTCTGTGTCCCCATGAGCAACTGCATACAAATGGATGCATTTTATTAAAAGCCTCCTTCCCTTCCTAATCATCCTAAGTAGATTAATTACTGAACCAGTCCAAGAGGGTGTTTTAAAAAATCAGTTTATATAAGTAGATAAAATAAACCCTTTCCTAGGCTCTAAGGCTCAAGGGATTTGGGTCAAAGTCAAGTTCTGCTTCTTAACTAAGCTCAACTCTCCATCTCTATAGGCTCATTGTCATAAAATGTGAAAACCAACAGTTCCTGCAGTGGTTATTTCTGGGCATGGCACTAAGACTACATGCGGAATAAAACCAGAATGTAGAAACTATAAAACCCTTGGCAGATGGTACATGGCCCCTCTCAAAATAGCCCTTGAATGGAAGCGGAATACACCGATGTCAGAGGGACAGCACCTCCCAGACATTTTTCACATTGAACAGGACCATAACTGCCCCTGAGTTAAGAAGTTAACTCTATCAGCCAGTGTACAAATGAAGAGAGGCAGGAGGTGCCTCTGAAAAGGCCAGTCCTTACCATTTAAGAGCAGGATTAAATGAAGAAAAATTCTGCTAGTAATTGGTGGCTTCTTTTTAATTAAGGGGGCCAATTAAGCATAGGAATACACTCCTTTATTTCTAAATTGTCACAATCTCTCAAAGAGAGAAACTTGGAACGAGAATTCTTGGATGGCTTTTCTGCCATGTGAACCATTCCACCCATTTCTTTCCATTAATTCTCTGTTTTCCTATGTGGAAAACAAATGGACTTACTGTTTACATCTCACCCCGGAAATTTAGAAGTGATTTGGCTCGGTTTCCAGTTCCAACATTTCCAAACCCTCTACCTTTGTTCAATTATAGAAATAAAAGCTAAATGTGAATATAAAACTAGAAATAATAGTTCACCCTCCAACTGGCACTGAATAGCCCAAGGAATCTCCCACTTGCAGAAGTGCAAGGTCATAGATTAACTAAAGTGGATTAAAGGACGGGAGCCAGTTAGACTAATGAGGAGTTGGGCTCAGAGTGTTAGCTTTTTAAGGATAAACTAAACACACAATATTTATCATCTGTTTGGGCTGGGATGGGGAAGGAGCCAGCTACTTCAGATAGGCCATGAGTCATGGGTTGAAAAAGGAGAAATTCCTATTGTTGCATATTTTTATAAATGTTTAGGAAGTAATAAAACAGCTGCTGCTGTCAGTAATTCATAGTGAAAATATGCACATAAACATGTATTCCTGCTGCCACTGGAGCTGGCATCAAGCTGGAGGTTATTCTTCTCTGGGCTGCAAAGCCAAGTTTCCTGAACACCCGGTAGGGAATGCAGAGACCCCAGCCCTAGGTGACTCCTTGACCTGAGGTAGGGAATCCAGCAATGAGGCACCCAGATTGCTGATCCGCAGAAATGTGATACATATTGATGATGTTTTAAGCTGCTACCTTTTAGAGTAACTTGTTACTCAGCAACGGATAACTGATACAGCCACCCACAGACTGGCTGAGTGTCCTGAGGCCTACTGTTACCCTGGATCCTGCCTCCTGATCCTTAGCACTGCCATACTTGTCATGGCAAAGCCAAAGGCAGGGGGCAGGCACTGACGGGGCCACCTTTGTCGCTCACCATTCAAATGCTTAGCATCTCACACAATGCCCAGCATGTGGCAGGGCCTCATAAATGTTTGAGCTGTTGAACTATTGCCTTTAAGCTGAGGAGCAGAGAGAAAAGAAATCTTCCTCTTATTAATTCTATTAAAAAGAAAAGGAAAACACAACAGCTTTGGGAGGACCCAGCTGTGGACATGAGCCTACTGCAAGACAATAGACGTGTGGCTAGATAAAGGAAGCAAGGTGGGTGAGTCCTGCTTCTGGCTGAGCATCTGAACCTGGCCAGCATGAATGTCTTCCCTGCTCAAAGGCTCGCTGTCATGGTGCTTGTGTCCTCAGAGGCAAATCCAGACTCCAGGAAGCACAAGACATGCTCAGGGAGCTTGGATCCGTGCTCCAGTAGACAGACACCTGTCCCTCTGCTCAGGATGCTTCTTCTTTATGGCCTACCTTCCTTGCTTATGTGGCAAACTCTTATTCATCCTTGAAAACCCAGCCAGGCATTGGCTCCTACAGCTCAGGTGCCCTCCCCTCCAGCTAATCATGACCCTGCTAATCTCCCCAGACAACTGGGAGCTCCATCTCCCCAGGGCAAAAAGGGCTGTACACATCCAGAAGCACATCCAGATAGACTAGTTCTCACCCTGCCCAGGGAGCTACCAAGGCAAGCTGTCTGCACTCTCTCAAGGCCCTGAAGTTGGGCACAGGCTGACTTTCCTCAGAGCTGGAAACCAAGGAGAAGTGACAGGAAGACATGAGGCAAGCAGACAGCACACGCCCAAGGCAGTGCTCCATCCTGTGAACGTGGACCACTGCAGGGTGGGGACAGGGGGAGCAGAGCAGCTGTGAAAACACCTCAGCAGGTGGCAAGGGAAGGGTTCCCTCACTGGCTTATCTCCTCCAGACCATGTTATGAAACCATGTCTACACAGAGCACCCATGGCTGAGGTCAGCTGTTCTGGGCCCGGGGAACCCAGCCCACTCTAGGAAGAATGGGCTGGAGGATGTGGCTGCTCCAGCTCCAGGGCTCTTGAGGGTGGGAGACACAGATAGCCAAAGAAACCATACACGGTAGCTGCCCGAAGCCATGGCCCCCGGTGGGCTACTGTGTGCTCAGGAAGGGACAGTCCAGCTTTCCCCTGAACAGTCACACTCAGAGGAGATGGGTCTGTTCTGAGATTGCCACAGAAGGACACAGAGGTCAACACAAGTATGGACTTTCAAGCAAGTCCTTTGGAGCAACAAATCTAAACAAAAGAAGCAAGAGGCAAGATTATATAGTCACCAACTGGGTTCACACATGTGCACGCACACACACCGTGCTTATCAGCATAGAAAAGAAATCTGGAAGAAAATACACCAAAATATAAATAGTAGTTCTCTGGGTGGGAGGTTATAGGTGTTTTGGAAACAGAGTTCCTTTATAGTTTTCTAAGGTAGATTTCTAACATCTCTACAACTAACTACTGTTATAATCCGGGCCAGAAAGATGTGCTATATCAGAGGGAAGAGTCAAGGCTATGAGTGTCCTAATACTACTGTAACAAACTGCCATACATCACGGGCACATAACAACAGGATGTAGTCTGTCATCATTCAGGAAGCCAGAAGTCTGAAATCCTAGTGTTGGTACATTTGATACCTTCTGGGGGCTTAGGGGGAGAATCTACTCCATTCCTGTCTCTTAGCTCCTCCTGGTTGCCAGGAATCCTTGGCATGCCTTGGCTTGTGGCCACACCACTCCAGCCTGTTCACATGGCATGCTCCCTGTGTTTTAAGGTATGACAGTACTTGAGTACATCTGCAAACTTGAGTACACTGTGAAAACCCAATATCCAAACAAGGTCATAGTCACATATATGAATTAGGACTTCAGCACATCTTTTCCAGGGGGAGAGGGGACATAATTCAATGCATAACAAAACATGGTGAGTCCAAAGGAAAATAAGACAAATATCTGTCCTTAAATATCTGACAGGATCTCTTAGTTTGAAAGGGTTACACTTGGACTGCATGGCTCTATGAAGAAGAAATGGGACTAAAGTGTGAATATTCTCAAAAGACAGGCTTGCTCTCAAAATAGGAAAAACTCAAGAGTCCTGACCTACAGTGGCCATTTTGGGTGGGAAATCCTGTCTCAGAGGATGCTGGACAGACTGCAGGCCCTCTTAGGTCCGATATGGTAGTATTTTAGTGAGCCCTGGACTAAATAATATTAAAGGCCTGGCAGTCTTCAGTGATCCACATAGGCATAACCAATGGCTTCCACATTGCCCTGAGCTGGTCAGGCTACCTCCTCCCTGTGTTCAGTATTATACTAGCTTCATCTCATCCAGACTGGGAAACCCCAGATCTTAAAGACAAAGCAGCAGGGTCCAGCTTATTTCTTCTTTTTGATCTCAATGAAAGCTAGAGAGCACATTCATGACTGACAAGGAAAAAAGGCATCAACCAAGTGAAGAGTCATGGAATTTTGGGATGTAGACAAAAGGAAAAGCCCCACACTCCTGACCCTACAAATGACCCCAAGTCCTCACCCCAAGCACCAGGAACCATCCTACCTCTCCAAGTCAAAGCTGCCAGAGGCCAAAGCCCACAGAAGGGGTTCAGAGTTGCTAAGGAAACAATCTATTAATTTGTTTAAAGGGAGGGAAGACTGTCCACAGAATAATATTTACATTAGAAATAGCGGTGACATTGCAAGTTAAGCCTGTTTATTTATTTATTTTTTAATAGAAGCAAAATCTTGTTCATGATAGGAAGGAAACATTGCTCTCTGAAGTGTCTTTTCTTTTCACCCTAAATGCAAAAATAAGAATTGCTCACCTCTCCACAGGGTCCCTGAGCATGACGATCAGCTTGGCGTCTGGCTGAAAGGCGTGGATGAAGTCCTGGGTCAGGAATGGCGGCTCTCCGTCTGTGCTGTTGTCATAGAAGAAAGTCCACGCATTGTTATCCCACATGGTGGAAGCACTGGCCTCCCCTGGAAACAGAAGTGTCCGCACATGAGCAGCTGTTGGGCTACAGGGCACAGGCTCCCATTGTGTGTTGGAGGCCAAGCCCGGCTTTCATTCTCCCTCTTAAATATCCATGACAGGCAAGCCCATCAGCCACCCCTGGCAGGCAGGACTCCAGAGCAAGCAAGCCAGTGCCCATCCCTGCTGTAGTGACCCCTACTCCTACTCCAAACCTCTGTCTGAAAACCTAGGAATCCATGAAACACTGAATGCCTCCTCCCAGCTCCTTTCTTCAGAGTGAACAAAAACATAACCCTTTAAGCCCCTTAATTTCACCACATTTAATTTTGCTCTTCGGGCACAGCTCTGTGGCAGTTTAAGGGCCCACTGAGAATGTGCTAGATGGTTTATTTCAAAAAGGATCAGGGAGAAAGGAGTAGCTTGCAGGAACCAATGCTCACTAGGAAACTGGATGCAATTTTGATCTAACTTTCTTGGAACACTAACAGTCATCAAGTGCATTCTGGGTCTAGTGAGAAGGATGCCTTCCTGAAGCACAGGGGCCTCAGCCTCAAGGTCTGTCTCCCACGTGACTATCTGTCCACTGTCCTCACTTAGTGCTAGCTGTGTGAACAGATCCCAATCCCTGTTTTATCACTATCCATGTAGCCAAAGGATGAGAATGTCAAGTCTACCTCGCAGGACAGAGGTGAGGCTGAGACACCAGCATTTCAATTGCATAGACTCTTTAAAAGCGAACCAAATTCCATGATTTTTTTAGGACTGTCTTCAGAGACTTAGGAAGAAAAGCAAATCAATCAATCAGTCATACAATTTTGGGATACCATGCACAGGACTACACAATACTCTCCAAGGCACTTATCCTGGGAAAATCTGAAGTAAAAGATTAAGTCTCTTTGGTCACTGATAAGCATATTATAATCATGCAAGAAGTTAGCAAGACCCCATTTCTTCTGCTGGATATGTAATCATGTCCGATGACCATTTCTGTGCTGACCTTTCTTCCTTTCTTATTTTTTAAAAGAGATAATACCCTAGGATACAGAAAAGATGAGTCAATCAGAAGTCCTTTGAAAATTCTACTCATGATGAATAACAGGATATAAAAGACAAGTGAAGTATCTAAAACTAAATTAGCACAAATTCTGTCAGATCTCAAAAAGAAACTGGTTCTAAACTACAGAACCATGTGTGCATTTACTCAGAGCTGTCTGTCCATCTATTCATCTCCGTCTGGCCAGAAAGCATCCAAGTGATGTCTAATCTGTGCCCTGCATTGTGCTTGGCACTGCGGGACAGAAAAGGGAAACTAGGCAGCTATGGACCTTCCCCTGTTGGACCTCACAATCTAAGTTAAAGAGAGACAATTCAAGAACTACCAGCTACCACATGAAGTTGCCAAGAAAGAACAGGGCACAACGCCATGCAGGAAGATGAGGGGACTTCTTAACATGCCTGGAGTCCCAGCCCCTTAGGGCCTGGCCTCTTGAGTCTTGAGGCTCCTGCTAGTGATGAAGGAAGGCTCATTCTGATCCACAGGCCCCCGCCAGTGAGAACTTCCTGCCTCTGCCAAGGATACTGGAAGGGAGAACAGAAGCAAAACTAAATCATATTCCAGCGCTGAGAGAAGACTAGAACTGACTGGGTCTAACTCTTCCACCTTATAGACGTGCTGACCAAGTTCGGGACAAAAGCCTGACTTCATCTCTTCATCTGCTGCTCCGCCCTGTCTATCACACCTTAAAACTACCATTAAACACACCAAGCCCTGCTTAAAGTAAGTATCACTGTGGTATTTTTATTTCTTGTTCTTCTTTTTATAATCTAGCAGCAACTAACATCAGAAAACCAAATGAAAGCTTTCCTTTTTCATTCACTCTCTAAGTCTCTGTTTCCTGGTCCTAAGAAGAGTATTTTTAGCTCTTCTATAGAACCTGAGATAGTTCCAGAAGCATATGGTATGAGAGTCACAAGGAATATTAATCAAACTTATTACTGGGGTGTTTAGAACCCCAAATTTGTGAGAAAGGGAAGGTCATACCCAGTTCATACTGAGGTTATAGGGTACAATCTCACTGGCTCCCAATGATTTGACTTCTGAGTTTAAAAAAAAAGGAAAAAGAAAAAGAAATCAGTCCAGGCTTAGGTACATATGCCTCTCCTTAGCTATGAGCATCACAAGAAAACATCCTTGTCCAGGTGGGTGATTACAATTCGCCTTGCTCACTAAGAGATTTACTTAATTTAGAGAATCAAATATAATAGATCTAGGAAAATAAAAAAATAGATCACTGCCTCAGGTAACCAATTGAAGCAAAATGAATGATTAAATTTCTCATTCAGAAAATATCAGTGGATAAATGCCTTATCCCAAGCTGAATTCACTAAAATGATTTATATTGGATAAATAAGTTTAGGGATCTAATGCATAGTATAACTACAGCTAGTGATGTTGTACTGTATAGTGAAAAGCAGATTTCAGGTGCTCCTACCATCAAAGGAGGAGGGGTGCGTGGGAACTATGTGAAGAGATGAGTATGTTAACCTACTTGGCTGTAGTGATCATTTCACCATGTACATCAAAACATCATGAGTACACATAAAAGCATCCAATAAAAATAAATGCAAAAAGAATGAGTATATATTTTAATAAAACATTTTTGTGAACTTTTAAAGCCAGTGATTAATCAAATAACTTCATTTTGAATGCCCAAAGCCATTAGGTTGATGAGGGTAAGACCCTTTAAACAGCACTTAGTCCCAGATGCCAAGGGTGGCTATGCGCACTTCAGGAGTAAACATGGTCCCAGGGGCTGGGGTCACAAAAGCCTGAGTATGAAATCAGCAACTAATCACTTGTATTGATGACCTTCCATCCAAACTTAGATCAGCAGATTATGAAAAGAAGTCAAGCCTGCCTAGTTTAACTAAAAAATAAAAGATATGGCAACTCATTGAAAAAGCCACTTCAGCTGTCCTTAAGTCTGCATGAAATTAGAAAGTTGATTCCACATTTCTGTTTTGTAGCAATGGTACAAGCCATGTGGACATTTCATACAGGAGAGAGAGTAACAAAGTAATGGCCAGGCAGGGAAGTGGAGGCTCAGGGATCATGTGCAGCCATCTGAAAAAGCTTTGGAGGTGAGGCAGAGCTGCACACAACTCAGAAGGAACCAGTTTCTCTCTGCAGTCCCCAGAACATTCATGGAAACCATACCAATAATGATTTGATTCATCTTGCCCTGTTCGTTTGCAGAGCTGGCCTGCAGTCCTTGATGGATTTGGAGTGCAGCCAAGTCAAAGAGGTCCAGATAATCTTCCACAGGATAGCGGTCTCGAAGTCCATCTCTCAGTCGGACAATTCCTACAGAAAAGAAGTAGAAATTTGATGATAAACTTGCCACTGATAGAGTGGTAGCTACCTAGAGTGGCCCAGCTCAAGCATCAAAAGGCTGAGGCCAGGTAAGCTTCAGGAAGAGGCATATGAGATAGGAGTGGGCCTCTGTTTTCTAGCTGTCTTCTTTCAAAGTGTGCATACTTCAAGGGGTAGAGGACACCAGCACCGCTGGGCAATGGCTGCTTAAAGGATGGCACATCTATTCAAGAGCTATAAATGTGTTTATGCAGAGGGCCAGAGTTTGTGGCTGGTCACTGTGTATACCAGTAAAGTGGCTGGGCAGCAGGGGCATACAGGATCCACACAGTATTATCAAACCAGAAAAGATAAGAGGGCCTCCAGTCAAGAGGAACAGCATTCAATCAACTTCCTGGTACCTTTCTCCATAAGGGCCCAATTAGTGTCTGCCTAGCATTCTATTTCTTGATCTCATGAGTCAAGCAGCCTACCATCTATTTTTCTGAAAAGTAAAGAGAACTGCATGGACAGAGACTCTGGCATTGGCCACATACAGCCTGAATTTGCCCCTTGTCTTAAAAATAGGTAAATTTCACTTGTAAACATTTTAAAAACACACTGCCAAACCACAGCTACCAAAGTTACTATAAAGTAGAATGACAATGTATATGGTCAAAGCAACAGGAGGTTCAAGGTGACATTGAATACCAGTTTCCAAGGCACATACTGTGTTTCCTCTCTCCTCCCAGTGGGAAACTGGTTTTCATTAGGGAGCAACCAACAGTGGGAGAGTGTATTCAGATATGTCTAGCAAATGCATATGGACGTGAAACATTGGCTACCACAGTAGCCACTGTTAAGCCAATAAAGAAACATACTCTACTTTTGTTCACTCCAGGGTGAATGTCAAAAGCATAAAATTAACATTTGTCAGGAAGCACATTCAGAATTGGTTTAAGGAAAACTTTTAAGATTTTCTTCTGGGTCCTTCATGTAAAAAATACCCTCGTGGCCCGCCCAGACGTTGGCAGACAACAGACCATGTATCACCACCCTCTGCTCCAGTGACCAAATATCTCCTGGCAGAAGGGAAAGGTCATGGAGAGGAAACAGTGACCAGAAGGCTACAGGATGCTTCAGGTTGCACTAGAACAGAAACCACCTTATGGTTAGGATGGGGGCAGTGCCCAGGGTCAACTGTGTGGCAAAAGGGCATAGAAAGCAGGATCTCCAGTGTTTTATCTTTTGTGTTTCAAACCAAAACAGGTAGTGCAAACAAGCCAATCACTGAAACTAAGGTGCAAAGCACCAGTTTCTACCAGGTACAGGGGCTCCAGTGAAATAGCACAGCACTAGGCACCAGCCACCCCAGCCCAGTGGGCTGCTTCTCACTGACAAAGACTCCAGCAGGTATTGCTCACCATCAGAATCATGTGCCAAGGCTGTTCAGGACAAGAGCTGCCCATTCTTCACCTGTCCCTGCTCTGCATACAGCTGGCATTCAATCTGTGCTCCCTGGGTGGTTAGAAACTGGCTTTCACCCAAAGTGGCCTTCGTCTGTAAATTGTTGCTGTGCTTTGGAAATGGTTTGAGTATGATCTCCAAAAGTTCATTTGCTGTACAGTGTGGTGAGGCTGACAGGTGATGGGCCCTCTAAGCAGTGGGGCTTAGTGGATGATCAGGTCATGGGTATACTGCCTGGAAAGGGATTCATGCTAGTCTCTTGGGGTGAATGAGTTGCTGCCAGAGTGAGTTATTACAAAGTGAAGCCACCCAGCACTCAGCTTCTTCTGTATTTGGCCCTTTCTCTGCAGTGCTGACATGAAGCCAGGGGGTTCTCTACAGGTCTGTAGCACCACAGTTTGGGCCCCCTGGCCCCCAGAATTGTGAGCAAAATGTCTTTCCTTTTAAACTACTCAGCCTCTAGAATTTTGGTACAGTAACACAACACGGACTAAAACAACGGCCTAGTGGCAGGTGAAGTATCAGATCTCTGTGTTTCAGTATGTCTTCTCATCTCCCCTATCCTGCTTCCTCAGGGAGCCTCACCCTGGCGCCAGCCCCAGCTCTAAAGTGTGCTGAAGGAATAAAAGAGGGAGCAAATGAGAGGTGACAAGGAACTTACCAAACCGCTTACGGGTCCACCAGTGAGGCTCTTTGATGGCAGAGAACTTCACTTCTGGGTGCAGCCGGAGGCGGTCATAGAGGTCTGTGGTCCCACACTTGGGCTGCCCAATGATGTAGAAATGTGGCAGGCAGCGCAAGCGGAAGTGCTTCCCGTGCGCGTGAGACAGGTGGCCCCAGAAGGCCTTGCGCAGGGCATGGAAGGTAGACCGGAAGCGCTTGGAGTAGAGCACATAGGAATTGGTGAGGTAGGGGTCGGTGGTATTTCTCCCAGAGAATTCCTCGTACCAACAGGGGCTCTTACTGTTGGGAAGGAATTTATTGGGGATGACCGAAAACATCTGAAATAAAGACAAGGGATGGAAACATGCCCAAGGAAAAGGACAATTAGTGAAAACACATTCTAATCACAATGCAATTGTGCCCTAAACTGGTTGACAGTGTTCAAAGTTGAACTACATTTCACAATGATTCCAAGATAAAATAAGGCTAAAACCGGTAGGTAGCCAATGGCTATGTATGTTTTCTTTATCCCAAAATAAATTTTTTAAAAAAATTTTTGAATAGTGAAGATTAAAGGTTTAAGCAATACTCATTCTACCATCATCTATTTTTCCTATACATAACACACACACACACACACACACACACACACACACACACACACACACAGCAATGTAATTAAACAGGTGGAATTTCTTTTACTAGTGGTATATTTAAATCAATTTTAGAAACAAAAATACAGATTAGCACAAAATAGAACAAAAAATCAAACTGCATCCAACTTTAAATTTCTAGATGATAGTGGCCTGAAAAATCAACTTTAACTACTATGACTCCATTCCAAGAAAGAAATCCTGGAATGCAATTATGCAATTAAGGATGGTTCTTAAATATTTCTAGCCAGGCCATTCAGAACAGTAAACTCCCTTCTTGGTGTTTCATAGTATAAACAGTATGCTCTGATCTGCAAGGCTATCAGATTATCCTTGCTATGGTTGAGAAATTTTTCATTCATTCTCTTTCCATGCTCCCAAAGATGGTGATAGGAAAGGATGTATCCGTTTTTAAGTCAATCGAGAGTGACACAGTGCTACTCACGTGCAACTCTTGCCTCTTGAGATCTTGTAAGTCTGGGAGCTGTCTGGTTGTGAACTCAATCCTGGCTCTGATGCTGTTGATAATTAGTTTAATGCTTGCATAGTCCTTAATATATGAAATATTATTTACAGAGGGTTGGTAATGATGCTCTTTCATATCACTGGGGTTTTCACCATCCATCAAGCTAGGGTTGTTGGGGAACCCTCCATAATGGAAAGGAGATGAGATGAGAAGTTCCTGGTGGGCCCCAGAAAGGATGTATGAAGCCATCACCAAGGTCATTATTATCAGTCCAAAAATGAGGCTCCATCTCTTGCCCTTTTTAAAACGCAAAAAACCACCCCAGTTCTCATTCCCTTCAGTTCTCACTTCAAGAACAGCAAGCAAGTTCATCTGCTTACTGTCTACACGAAACAGGATTTTGTTTTCTCCTTTGCACGTGGGGCACGCCTGGTGACTGTGCTGGAGGCCTCCTCGGCAGCCAACCTTCTGTGTGTGTGCGTTGTCAGGTAACAACTGTATGCAGCAGTTAATGCAGTGCCTCATGGTAGTGCCCTTGGACTGCTGGCTTAGTGAGCCATGGGCAAGTCCCCCAGGAGTCTGGACATGTATGACTGTGCTGGAAATTGTAAGAATGATTTGTGATTACATAAGATTGTCAGAAAGCAAAGGCAACAGAAAAAAATATAAAAATGAGCAGCCAGCAATGCACTAGAGAATAAGAAAGCTCATTCTTTAGCTCACCTCTGAAACACAACAAAAAGAAGTGATCTCTAGCTGTCATGTTCCACTGGAGCCACTGAAATACGGGGGTTGTCAGGAGTACAGGAATAATTCTGTCCTTCAAGTTTTTCCCATTGCACACAAAAAAAGGAGGAACAGTATCACAGGAGAACATGGAGACACGCCAGAGATATGAAGATATCATGGTCTTCTCATGCACAGACGGCCCAGCACACTACCCATGGAGATGCCTGCAAGATTTCTACTTCTGCATTCTGTGTTCCTTTGGGATGTTCTTTTCTCCATAGGGAACAAACTCTTAACAATGTCAGATTACCTAAACGTAAATAAAATAAGACTTATTACATGATGTAGTAACAGTTAAACCCCAGGGGAAAATAGATGTTCACTTCTCTTTTCCATTTCTCTCTTTCAGCCAACTTGGCATGGTCCCAAGTAAGTCAAGAAAATCATACAGGATAAAAAGAAGGTTTCAGGCCCTTGTGCTTAGCTTTGGGGTTCAATCTCTGCCACCAAATGTGGTCCCAATAACTGGTACCATGTCCAACACCTCAGATTGTGCACAATTATTCCCTAGTAGCTCTGCCTTCACCCACCTAAGTTATGGCATCTCGGGGTCCTACCCAGGACTTGGCAATCATTCTCAGATTTGGGCAGTCACAGCAATGAATTTAAAGGATGAATTGAAACATCAATGGTGTTTATATAAAAAATATACAGAATAATTATAAAGAGATGGTTAGTATGAGAACAAGCAGAGCCAACAGATTTTCCCCCTCCCAGTCTGTTAGATAGAACTAGCCTTTACTATCGGTTTTGAAAGTAGGAGTTAATGAAAATTTAGAAACTATGAAATGATTCTCTCCTTCAGTAGAGTGTATCATATAAAAAACCATTTGACTTTAAGTTATTAAGCAATTAAATCCAATGTACAATATTCCCCTGAGCAATGAACACTTCAGACCCTGAAATAATTTTTCACTTTCATCATCCTAGGGAAGACATGATTCTTAAAAATCCATTAACACAATCCTATGGTTGTAAAATGTATTGTTTCCCAAATGACATTTCCTTGTAGATATCATAAAAGGAGCACTGAATTAGCAAAAGGAGATCTACTTGGTTTCTAGCCCTGGTAGACCCCCCAACTACCAGCATTCTGACCCTAAGCAAGCTATCCAACCTCTCCTGCTTTCCTCACCAGTAAAATTAGAATGGTAAGTATCTCCATTATAAATTTGTAACAAATACTAGATCAGTTAATATAGATGTAAAGAGTTTGTATAATGCCTGACAGATATTTAGCATCCCATAAGAGGTAGGTAGCATAGCATCATCAACTATATTATACATTTTAATTGTCAATGAATGCCAAGAACATTTGAAGTGTGGTACAAAATGACAGACCCCCTGCCATATTATTTTTTCCATAGGGACTGAAGTTACCTAAAGATGGCAGCCTGGTCTCCAATTCTACACGCACCCTCCTCCAACTATCTTTCTTGTCCCTAGAGAGATGGCAATAAGTAACCTTTCAATGGAGCATCCAGGGATTGACTGGAAGACTGAACAACCAGGATCCACCAGGAGAAATTTTCACTTTTCTTAGACAAAAAATCCTGTTTTCTTGAGTTATCTTGGCCAAAAGATAGCCAAGCAGCATTTCTGAAAACATCTTCCACTCAAAATGTTCTGCATGCCATCAACAAGTATCTTTGCTTAAATTATTTGGACAAAATTACACAGAATTCTTTAAAATGAGGATTTTTTTAGTACGCCAGTAAGCCCTATGGGTCTACACTGGAGGAATACACAGAATTTGTGAAACATATTGGCTGATTAATTTCTCCCTAAGCTGTCAAAGAACCAGTGTGAAAAGTGCTGATCAGGAAGGACTGAGTTGAGAGTCAGGCAGAGGCAGGGCATCCGTAGGAGCACCGAAGAGAAGGGGAGAATCTACTCCCAGACACCAGGCCAAACATCTGACCCCACTATCCCCTCTTGCACTCCTTAGGGCAGCTGGACAGGCACATCAGGAACCTCGGGCTCAAACGTCCGCTTCCAACTTGCTCAATCACCCCTGACTCATTGCTGGGTACAAATAATTCTTCCAAACCAAAGAAACAAAAGGGCAAGATCCGCTACTTGGAAACTGCATTACTAAAGCCAAGAAAACATTCCTTCACATATAGAAGACTAGACCTAATCTGGTTAAAAATGAAACTCCCGCCAAGAGCCCTGCAGGAGGGAGTTTGCACCATCTTTCTGCTACAGAAAGTCTAATTCGATTCTTTTTAAACAAACACAAACAAACAAAATGGACTTTGAAGTCACAAGACAAGAATGTACATAACCTGGACACAACAACCTGGGCAAAACATTCCTAACCAAGACTAAAGGTGTCGTATTTCAAGCAACATAAATAACTTTGGAGGAGCCAGATAATCTCAATTTGAGGGGAGGGGGCAGACTGATGCCTGGCCACACATCTTACTGGAAGGCTGCACCTCTAGCCACACTGGTTGCTCTAAGGCTCACTTCTTAAACATAAATAACCAGGAAGACAATTCAAGATGCCTTACAAGCCTTAGGAAAACACTCAGATACAATATTCGCTCATCTCCTATTATTTAGTCATTCACTCTTTCAGTGGATACATTCTGAAGGCTTTGTGCCACACACATTCAGGTATGGGAATCTGAAAGCAACACAAAATGGGAGTATACACACACACACACACACACACACACACACACACACACACATTCATCCTCAGTGCTTGGTACACAGCTTCTAGATCCTTAGTTTCCTGAATGATAGGAATATGTTTTCTTATTCCTAACAAACTTTTTTCAAGTTCCCATGGGTTTATGCTTACTAGGTGATTCATAGTCCCCCACTAGGAAGATTCTGGATGAGGGCTGATCACCAGGAAAACAAAGCCTTGGTTAGAAGCTTGGAATTTTCACCCTAACTCCTCAATTTCCAGGTAGGAGAAAAAGGGGCTGGTGATTAAGTTATAATCACCAGTGACCAGTGATATGATCAGTTAATCATGCCTGCACAAAGGCTGCTAAGCAACAGGGGTTCTCAGGGAGCTTTGGGGCTGGTGGATCCATTAAAGCGTAGCATGCAGAGCAAGAGTAGGAAGCTCCATGTGCCCCCTGGCCCTGGCCCCTGTCCAGAGTATCTCTCCTATTGGCCACTCCTGAACTTCATGATACATACTGATCCTGAGGAAAGCACCTCCTCAGCCCAGGGAGTCATTCTAGCAAATTTCCAAACCTACACAGGAAGTTGTTGAAGGCCCCCTCCACTTTTTTGGCCAATTTGGACAAAAGAGTGGGTTCCCTAGGGATCCAGTACTTGAGAATGACATATGAAGCAGAGGAATTCTCATGGGATTGAGCTCTTAAATTACAAGAAGTTGCTGTCGGAATTGAATTGAACAGTAGGACTCCCCAGTTAGCATTGCACAGTTGGAGAATTTTGTAGGCATTGGAAATAGCCCCATGGGGAGACTCTTTGAAAAAAAATATTAAAATACCTTACGCTCACAAGTTTAACCAAAACATACAGCCACCGTACAGCATGTAAAATACACCTCAACAAAACTGATTAAAAATAACAATCTTATTGCCAGAGGAATACATTGCTGGCACCCTTGAAAGTGAAGGGCCTAGAGCTTTGGGGCTTCTGCAAATCCCTCCCCTTTATGGATGGAGTAGTACAGAAGTGAGCAAGAGAGGGGGCTTTCTTCCCACCTGGACTCATATTCCAGCAGGGGTTGAGGACTTGAGGACAGCAGGACACAAAGAAGTTACAAGTGAGTATGATAATCTCAGGGGCCGATAAAAGTCTATGAAGAAAATGAGAAGGCAGAAAACATCAAATCCATCAAAACAAGGATATTCGGTGCTGCAGTGCAGTACTTGAGCTGCATTAATTCATTGATGTGGGGGCTACTCCAACCGTGACAGGGTGTTTAGCAGCATCCCTGGTCTTCACTTACTAGATTCTAGTAGCCCTCCTATCCTTAGATGTCACAACTAAAAATATCTCCAGACAGGGTCAAAAGTCCCTCTCCCCTAGGGGGGCACAATCACCCACAAGATGAGAACTGCTCTCTTAGAGGAAAGGGTACGGTGCACAGGATGACCAGAGGGGAATTAACTGCAGGAAGACACCTGAGCTGAAGCCTCAGTGACAGCAAGGAAGTCAGTCCCGCAGAGAGCAGGGGCTGCAGGGCAATGTGGAAAGAAGTTGGGGAGTCAATGTTCCTGAGTACTGTTGCAGGGTAAGTCCTCGGAGGGCTGGGCTAGTGGTGGGTAGAAACCATACAAGCAAGGAGGGACTAGACTGGAAGGCCAGAGTCAGGAGTGGGATTTGCCCAAGTACAGAAGGGAGGCACACTACATATTCTTTTAAAAGGGTCTTTACAATGTGTGTAGCTATTAAATGACACAACTCAGTGGAGAATAATCATATTAATGTAACTGTACTGGAAGGAAAATGGATTGCTCTCATGTTCCTTAATTGGCCCTTTCCATATACCACAGATTATCTCAGGAATAGCCATTTAGAAACTTAATGCTCAGACTGTTCTTCCTTGAAAACAGTAATGCATGGCCTTGTGCACTTCACCTGTCTGCAATGACCACATTTGGTGCCAGTCGACTCAGATTAGACCAGCCTCTTGGCAGTCCTATTCATGTATTAAACCAAGGCGCCCAGGTGTATATTTCAGCTAGATTGCTTCTCAACCTGGGCTCTGCTCTGTGCCCTGTGGATGCAGGCTATAACTGTGGGAACTCGTACCACTGTGAAAGATCAGATAACGGTCCCCAAATAGAAAGCATTCAATTACCCCGCCTTTGCTTGGATGCCCCCTATTAACCTATGTACCTCAGGCATCATTAGCAGGCCATTTATAACAAAATTGTAATTGAGAGATCCAGAAATACCGCTTTAGATTAGGTAATTGAATGCCCCCTCGGTGTACAATCGATAAAGGGCATCCAATTTCACCCTAGGAAAAACTTATTAAATTATTGTAGCTATAAGCTGATATAGCAGAAGAAAGATGTATGAAACTTCAAAAGAAATCTGGATGGATTTAAATAAATAGCTTCATTTGGGAAGAACATTTACATCTGCCCTCTGGGGAGAGACAGGAAAAAATAGCTAATTACATTATTTTAGTTTTATGTTTTAAGGAAAAAAAATTGATGAGTCTTAATTAACCTTTACTAAAACACAAAGCCTTCTTCTGATTAGTATGTCTTAATGCTGACATCTTTCTTTGGGCTGCGTATAGGGAAATACATTTTTTTCAAAGAGTATGAATCAACAAGTGAAGGAATTATTTTTACATTTAGCTCAAAGATATAAGGCTGTCACTGAGACTGAGAACATGCTAACAGACTGAACAGTTCTGTACAAACAAAATATTAGCAGTTTTGGTCTTATACCTGAAGTTTCACACTTTTAACCAGATGACAGTCTACAAGCAGAATAAAGCTATACTTCTGATGGACAAGGGCCTCTAGTATAGTGGAAAGGATATAAGTGGTGGTCACAGTGCTCAGGATTCCAAACTCCTGTGTACCTAGTGATCTCAGATGAGTCAATTTATCTGGGCCTCCAGGTGCTCAAATGAAATCCTTGTGGGCAAGATGTCATGCACAGCACTGAAGCTAAGAGTCTGACTACTGGAGCCAGTTTGCCCCGAGCGGACCTTGAACAGGACATTAAATCTGTCTTCTCCCTGTTTCTTTGGATTTAAATTGGAAATAACTATATCATACCACTGCTGTGACCATTAGATGAACTAATTTGAGTAAAGTGCTTAAAAGAATATCTGCTCACAGTAAGTGCTCAATAAACATTGACTAGTATTACATGTGCATACTTCGGACACATAGTGTTTGATAGTTTATTATTGTTTATGATAGATTGCATTACTAGGGCCAGTTTATTATTTCTCCCTGTATTCATGCTCTTTGTGTCATGAATGACTTTATTGTTCCATCCACTAAAGGGATAGACTATTTCTTCAACTTTTGGCTTAAAATGGTTGACTCACTTCAGCCAAAAGAATGAGGCAAGAATGACCATGTGCCAGTCCCAAGCTCAGGCATTAAGACAAGCTATATGTCTACCTGTCCTCTGGCATCTTTGCTTTGTCCAGAGAAGAGCATGGCGGGGCTGAAAGAAGGGTGAGAAATGCATGTAGCAGAGCTATGAGACTGAGCCCCACCTGAAGCAGCCAGCACCCCGCTGACCCCAGCCAATCCCTAGGGACGTGAGAGAGAACAAAGAGCTGCTATTCAGAATGACTGAGGCTGCTCAGGGATAGATTATCGCGTGATAAAACTAACAGATACACTTGGCTACAGGTTATGAACAATAGATGTTAAGGTTCAACTGGAACAACTGTAGGCTTATAAGTTCCAAAGAGTGTGTTTGTCTCGGTAAACCAAATTAAGGGCAGTTCAAGGAAAAGCAATTCACCCAGAGATACAGCGAACCCGCTGAATTGGTGCTTTTTCCTCAAAGAGTTTCTCTGCTAACACCAGAAGCTGATATGTTAAAACAGTCCTGGGAACTCAGATGAGAGCTGATCCCAAATCAGGACATGACTGCCCCAAAGTCAGACGCTGGATTATTGTCTGGCACGCATGTCTCTGTGACAACCACAGCTGTTTTGTTTTAGTTATCTGGGCAGCTGACCCCGCTCTCCCACCTCCTGATGAAGAAGTCTTCCTTTGGCTTCTCCTCAGATATACTGTAACTTCCCCCTTGCTTCCTCTCCCTGAGCAAGTGTTTTCTTTAATCAGATCCCTATGGGGTTTTTTGCCCAATTTTGTCTTTCCTGGTGCCTGGGATGCTCTATCCATGCTTTGTCCACAGCAAGGATTCTTTAACCATGATCAGCAATAGCATTCTGAAATTCCATAAACCTGATCTCTGAGAAACAGACATATTCAGGGAGATCAAATCTCTAATCTGCAGCCATCTACCCCCTCGCATCTTGCCCAGGGAGCCCTGCCCAGGGAGCCCACTGACTCTCAACTTGGCAGAAAGGTGGCGGCATACAGCAAAACTGGTTTGCAATCAGTCAACATAAGGCATTATGTTAGGCTTTGGACATGAGCAGACTTGTCTTTCAATTCAGTTCAACTGTGTATGGGTTGTATAACCTCAGGCAACAAACTTAACTATCCTGTGACTTGGTTTCTTCGTCTGTAAAATAGTGATTAAACCATCATGGTCTCCCACTGTGAATGTGAAGAGGTAACATACATGAAACGCTTAGCCCTGCACCTACTGCACGGCGAGACTCTATAAATGACACCTACTCTTTTCATTATTATTGGAGAGGGCACCTCAGCCACAGGGCCAGTAGCTCTGGAGAGCCAAGGACAGCTGCATGGACAACTCTGGAAGAGATCAGCCCTGCACAATGATCATGCAAAGTAAAACTTGTTTCACTGTTAAACAGAGAAGGCCAATTTGCTAGAAATGTGTCCTTCCTCAAAGATTTAGGGAAAGCCAGTTACTTTAAGATGGGAGGTAAGAGAAGTAACGCACAGAGAACCCCTGGGCATTTCTACTGCAGAGTCACTCACACTATGAACAGTGGTGAGTGCAGTCAGAGCCCAGGTCAAACCTGGACAGGCTCCAGGAAGCCATCTGATACCTGGCAGTGCGAGCCTGCAGCTGCCTGCTTGTCTAGTCTTACTCTCTGTAGGGAGGAAGCTGAGTCCCAGCATGGATCTAAATTTCGAAGCTCCTTAGAGAAGAGTAGGGCAAAAGGCACCCAGCCACCCTACCCCAACCCCATCCTGACTTCTGCTCATCACGCCTGCCCAGCCTGAGATGGTCCAGCAGCTCCTCTAGGCAGCATTCCATCCCTCTCAGTCCCTTCAGGAATTGTTTGCTAAAGAACAGCTTCACTGTCGTCTCACGGAGATGCAGGCCAGGAAGGGAGGGAAGCATGCCAGGAGGGAAGAGGAAGAAATGGGGCCGCCTCATTCACTCTCCGCAGAGCGCCTTGTCCGCCTGGGGCACTGAGTCTTAAACTGTCTCAATTCCGACTCTATTCATCACTCAGGCATGTCTCCTCCAGGCTGCACAGAGGGCTGGCAACAGGCACGCACCAGGATAGAGACAAGGAATCAGGAGCAGAGGCTGGCCTGGAGCCAAGCATGAGGGCAGGGAGAAGGAGCAACAGAAAGCAAAGAGGGCCTAGGCCATGGGCTGGGGGTTGGGAAGAGGGAAGAGACAGGGCCGGCTCAGCTGCAGCTGAAACCACCACAGAGGGGAGTGGAACCGCCCTCCCACAGAAGGCAGGCCTTGGAGTGCAGCCCCCAGCCCTTTTGTGCCTGAACATCAAGGAGATGAGCTTGGGATCTATGTGACTTGAGGTCCTGCAGAGAGGCACCAGATGCCCGGGCACTATGGGGGGCTTCCTTGACAGTGTGCATTGAAACTTCAGCACCTCGAAGGGATCACCTTCCCAGAAAGACAAGCCCCTTTCCCCAGGGATGTCCCAGTCCTGACTTGCTCACTAGCCTAGCTAGTAACATCTCTCCGGGCCTGTTTCCCAATAGGTAAGCTGTGCGTTTGGGACTACCTCTTTCATCCCTAAAACCCACAGATGTGATCTGAAGTTAATTTCTGTTTAATAACCACCTCCCTGCCCTGCCCTGTCATCACCTGTCTTGCCTTCCCAGGCTGCTCAGCTTCCCACCCAGGGTTTTGCAAAGCTGGCATAGCGCTTGCTTTATTAGCTGCTGGAGCTGGACACTCAATTCAAAAGGCACACCAGAGTTTCTTCCTGAGAAGCAGCTCATGCCCTTTAGCACAAGTTGATCAACCACCCACACTGTGCAGGGTCTGCATTTGCTGGGGCTATGGATACCAGAAACACAGAGTCTGGGGTTTTGGGAGCTAACTCCCAGCTCACTCCATAGCTAAGGTTCCTGGGGCTCCAGGAAAATGGCTTTCCTCAGAGTTGTACAGCCCATTCCAAGGACAGCCTCACAGCCTACCCCACACTAGAGAATCTGCAGAAGAATCAGCTCTGCTCAGTGGAGGCCAGAGGCATCTTAACAACAGTAGTACTACACAGAACCACAGTCCCTGGCAGCCAGAGCAGGAGGGCGCAGGGGTCTCTTTATCTTCTCCAGTATGGCAGTGGGCTCCAGCTCCTTGAGCTGCAGCCAGATGTTTCTGTCTCTGAAATGCCTGGGATGCTGAGGTTTCCTCTACAAAGGGACAGAAGGGACCAGAGACTGCAAATATGTTCACACTGTAGTTGTCATCCAGTGATTTCAGTATGCACAAAAGACTCTAAGGGTCTTTGTGACACAACCAATAATTTTCTTTTTCTGAAACTAATGGGGCAAAAACTATTTCAAAGCACTCATTTTATTATTTCCAGTGGTAATTCAAATCAGTAGGTGTTAGAGTTGCCATTCTAACTTGTCTGTCCACAGATTACAGTTTTCTGCTAAGCTGAAACCTACTTAAGAAAATCTTCATGCACAGGATAGCTACGATAATTGTACTGCTAGTGCCCATTGGTTTATTGAAAGGAACTGTTAATGTGTAATTGATCAATCTTGCATGCCTCTATCTTGTTATATGTTCAACCATTTTGAAGATGACATTGTGTAGTATAACAACCACTGTTGATATCCTATCGCTATGTTTTGAAATTCTGTATCATTTTATTGCTATGCTGTTTTGTTTATGTATTTGTTTTTGTTATTTTGTTTTATTTAAAAATGAAAAAAAATGTATATGTATATATATATAAGGATAGCTGCAATAAGTGTATTGCTGATGTCTGTGGTTTATTGAGAGGAACGATCAATGCTTAAAATTTTCTTTTTTCTTGACCAATTTTGCATGCTCAAATTTGGTAATCAGAATGACTGATCTGAAAACAACAATATGCAGTATAAGAACCATTGTTAAACTCCTACCGTCTTGTATGGTGAAGCTCTGCATCATTTCCAATGTTTTATTTTATTTTAGTATTAATTTTAGTATTTTTTTACTTGTTACTGTCGTTGATTGTTTGACTAATCTTACATTCTTATGTCTAGTGGACTGAGCAACTTCACTGAAGATAACAGTATGTAATCTAGCAACTATTGTAAATTTCTATCATTTTGTTCTGAGGTCATGCATCATTTTGTTCTTTTTGTGCTATTTTGCTTTTGTCTTCATTGTTGTTTTGTCAGTTTCTTAATTTTAAAATAAAAAAGGAAAAGCTTCATGGTTGGCTATGAAGCCCACCAACTAAAATAGCTTTGGATGACAAAGTGACCATAGCCACAGAACCAGGAAGCATTTTGAGAGAGTGTGTGGACCCAGTGACCCCAGAGACAAGAAAGGAAAAAGGAAATGCACACTAGTCCAGGGTCAGCCACCCACTGAGTACCGTCCTAGGACCCTTGGAAATGGCAATTCTCTGAGGCCAGCACGGGAAGCTCCAAGTTCTAGGCGAGAAATCGAGGCATGGCCAGGTTAGAAACATGTCCAGAGCCACACAGCTCACTCGTGGTGGAGCCAAATCCAACTGCAGGTCAGTTGGCTGCAGAGCCTGTGATCCTCCTCCTGTGCCACACAAGCACAGCTGTCACAAGCAGAGGCTCTCAGAGTAATCTGTCAGCTATCACCCGTCCCATCAGGCTACCTGCCTCCCAGGCCTGGAGAAGCTGGACTACAGCCTCAGCCAAAGCACAGGGCCTTACCCAGGGTGGTCACTCAGTGAATAGTTTCTAAAGTAATGAGAGAAGAAAGAAACTCAGAAAACATAACAAGTCCCTAGCAAACTACGGAACAGGGCTCTTGCTGTTTATAATGAGAGTAACACCAGGTAACACTAACTGGGGGCATCCTTGTGTCCAGACCCCAGGCTGGGGTTTATATGGACTATCCTGTTTAAATGCCACAACAGTCTAAGAGGAAAGTGCAAGCATTAACTCCACTTTACATATGGGGAAACTGTGGTTCAGAGAATGTAATCCCATATACCTCCTCCCCTGTACAACTTGCAAAGGTACAAGAGGCTGGACCTAGTATATCCTGGGATTCCAAAAGCCTGAACCAAGCACCAGCTATGCCATAACTTCCTTAACTAGCCATGTGCTCCTAGGCACACCCCTTCATCGCTGAGACCCTCATCCTCATCTCAAAATAGATGTGGAATGCTAGCACTGGCACACAGATCCGGTGATCTCAGGAACCTAGGGAATTTGAAAAACTCTTATCATTCTTTTTTGCATGCTTCCAAGGGCTCCAATACCTGCAACATCAAACCTTAACAACCTGAAAAAGAAATCCCACATTTTCAGACTATGGGGGCATTTTTGTTCTTGTGCAGCAATACCCCAAAGATGTGTGGGTCACTCTGGCTGCCTCCCAGAAATTTTTTCCCCTGATACAGATAGAAAGTGAATGAAAAGAAATGGCACAGAAACGACTTAGGATGCCCGCTGGAGCAGGGTAGCTCTGGTCCCAAACTCCTCCCGCCCGCCATGACCTGACTTCAGGGGTAGCTCAAAGGCCGCTGAGCAGCAGAGAGGGCCAGTCCAGACATCCCTCAGGACTGGTGGGGAAGAAAGGTCTCGAGCAGACACAGAGCCTAGACATCCAAAACCAACTGCGAATAATGATGCTGCACATGTACACTGGCACCCCAGAATGAATACATCAGGGGTGGCACAGTCGAAAGGGGAGCAGCTGCACGCTCCCCACCAGATGGCCTCACTGATCTGAATAGTTTTAAACATTGTTTTATTTCCAAAGATACAGAAAATAAGAATCCGTTTAACCCTTGAAGGGAAAGAACCAGCTGAATACACTTCATTGGAAGCTATTTCTTTTTGATGAAAAGAGCGGGTAACCTAACCAACTGTCCTCTGGGGGTTTTAGAATAGATGAAGCAGGAGTTAGCATTCATCATCCATCCCCTGGGCAAACCAGCCCTTACTACGAGGGCAAGGGCAAACAGGTCATCCAAGCACCAGCCCCAGTGTAGGCATGGAGGTCCCGGAGGTATGCAAAGGTATGCCAGCCCCCCAAGGGTTTGCAGGGGTGTTAGCCCCCCAGGAGTATATGGAGGTGTACAAGCCTTCTCACAGTATGTGGGGATGTGCCCACACCCCAGTCTTTTGCAGAGGTGTACGGGCCCCCTCAGGTTTCTATGAGGGTATACCAGTCCCCTGGGCGGGTATGTGGAAGTATGCCAGCAACTCCCCCAGGGATGTGTGTAGGTGGACCAGGGTGCTGCAGGAGCCTGCAAGACAATTTGAAACTTTCAAGTTTAAAAGATTTAAACATCAATAGCATCACTTTGAAGTTAAGTTAGACACAGCCACATTACTAAATGATACAAAATCCACACTGAGTTGCAGCTCACCCTGTTGGCTGCAGAAACTCAGGGAGAACTTCTGCCTTTTGCCTTTGGGGGAGGAAAGCTGCAGAAACACAATGATCAGACAAGATGGAAGAAAGCAGCCTCAGCTGAGCACCTGTTCTCTTTGTGAGCTGGGACCCTACTGCTTTTCATCCATTCCTGACTGTCGGCCACAAGAAAGGTAGGAATGATCGCCCCATTATGAATATAGGAAAATTGAGGCTCTGGGTAGGGCAGTGACTTGCCCTGAGTCACATGCAAGCAAGAGGCAGAGCTGACAATGGCATTATGGAGCAGATCAAGACTGAGAAACAGCTGCCTCCTCACCAACACTGCACCTTTGCAGTGAAAAGAGAAAAGACATTAAGTATATAAGTATCTGTGTGTGTGTATGTATCACTGCCTAAGTATATAATATTAAATATAAGTGACTAACAAATCATTGAATATGATTGCTTAATAATCTAGAAATCAGTAAACTGATTACGCTTTCCTAGAAAAAAGAGGCAGAGCTAAGTTTAAACACAAGCTGAAGCCTCCAAGGGGCCTCCTTGCTTGAAGGTGGGAAATTGTGCATTCACATCCCACATCACTTTCCAGGTGTCAGTTGTGGGATATAATTTGGGGAACTTCACCTTCCACATACACAGTTCTACCTGGCTTCCAGGTTTGCTTACGCCAATCAAGTATCCCTTCTGTAACTACGAAGACAACAAGGAAGTAATAAAAAATACCGAGCAACAAATTTGTAGCAAATAAAAATTGACTGGGCCAAAGACCCTGGGCTTCAGTTTCTCCATGTTGAAAAGCATGCAGTCCTCTCATCCCTCTTCAGACCAGGTAGAGCAGGGCTGGAAGGGAGGCTATAGGACTGCTCAACACAGGGATAACTGGGCTGGTGGGCTGTGTACAAAGTGCAAATAGGGAGTTACACATAAGGCTCATTGAAACCCCTCATTTATCAAGTTATCTTGCACTTCCTTACATCCTTCCCCCAGCTACACTGTGATGCCCAACTGCCTTAAAAGGATGGTGAGCACCCAAAGTCTCTAAGTCAAGTGATGTACCTGGGAGTAAGTGAAGGAAGGATTTTGCGTTCTCTCTCAGGATGAATAAATATCCGAGAACACAGACTCTTCCAGGATGGGCACACACCTTTATAAACACGCACAGGTCAAAAAGCACCAGGTCTGTAAAAGCAAAAGGAACAGTATGACCCTGGAACAACGCTGTCAGGAGCCTATGATAGGTGGTCTAGGCTCTTCTATCCAGCCACAGGGCATGATGAGGAGTGTGCCAAGGTGATGGAGAACAAAAACTAAAAGCCCAGACCCAGAAATATATAAACACACACACACACACACACACCTACATACACACACACCATGCATGCCCATCTGGGTTGTTTCTACCCCTTCCTGGCTATGTGTCCTTGTTCTGACTGCTTGTTTGCTCCCCTACAATGTAGAGAAAAATGTAGCATCTAGCACACAGAGAACTGTGAAGCAGGTTTATTCATGCAAAGTGTTTCAGTGGTGCTACCAAATTCTGGTGCCCAGTAAGCCCCAACCATAACCACTACCACCTTCCTGGGATCTCTTTCTGGCCTTTTCCATCTCTGCAAACAGGACTTCAGCCAACCACAGGGACTCTGGCCTTGTGTCTAAAGTCCCAACCAGGCCTGAATCAATGGCATAAGATTTACAGTGGGACCAAGGCAACAGATGGCCAAGGTATGAGTGAGACAACCCGGAGGCACCCACCTTGGACACAGTGAGGCCTCCTAGACCCACTGGGACACTAGAAGGCTGGAACTGCCTTAAGAAGGAAAGGAAGATCCAGAGAAGAAACGTTCTTTTTGATTTTAGAATGTAGACCAAGTTTCTGAGAACCCCACTCAGATCTGGAATTTAGATTCACAACCTCTATAAACTAGGTCAAGCAAGTATTTATTTATAGACATATCACCCAAGTCACTGAACAGCCCGGTCTATTACAAAAGGCTTTCTTTCCCTCCCTATTTTCTTCTCCATTAGTAAAGACAATTTGAAAATGTTTGGTAGAATTTTTTAGATCTCTCCAAGTTTCAGTATGTAAAGCTGGAGAGGTGATCATTCAATAAATATTACACCAAGGGTGAGGTCTCCAAATGCAATGTCGTCTGTCGGGGGCAGCTGAGACGCTGCTCCAGTCATGGTGTCTCTGCGGTCTTTTCAAGAGCAGTGCAAGCTCTAGGGGAAGCTGTCGCTTGCAGCTAGGTGAAATGGGGGAGAAATGGGCAGCCAGGACAAACCATATAAAATCAGCCACATTTCAAGGGCTGATCCGTGCCCTCAGCTCTATGTAAACAAGTGAATAAAAGAAAATTTGTTCAAAAGGTAAGTGGACCTTGGCTCAGGGAAACCATCTCCCACAATGCAAATGATCCATGATATGAGACATGCATAACTTCTTCGAATTAACCACAGGAAAATGGAATCTCTTCCACAAAGATCTGGAAAGCACTCATGCCTCATTAAGAAGGTCTAGACTTATGCGCAGAGAGCAAACTTCCTCCAGGGTGAAAGGAAGGTCTCAAATTAGAAAAAGAAATAATGTCTTCACAGTTGACTTCTTATCAAGAAAATTTCCCTGGTCTCTCTTTCATAAAAACAAATATTTGGCCAAACTGCACAGTTATTCAGACATCAAGTTGATTCACAGTCAGTCAAGATTCCCATCAACACAATCCAAGTGCCCATGTGATGCCACCCTCTCCTTCAGAAGGCACTACAGAGGCAGAGAAGCAGACCTGAGCACTGGACTTGCAGTTTGGCACAATGCAAGGTGAGCACAGCCAGAACATTCCTGGCACCTGGCTTTGTGGTACTTACAGCCCAATGGAAACACAAGACAATGTACAACCACATTAACTGTGCGACTTTGGAAGACGGCCTGCGCTTATACCTCCTCCTCATCCCTGAGCTTGTAAACGACAATGTTCACTGCACCTTTGTGGTCCCACAGGGAGATTTAAGCTGAGAGGCGAAACTCTACCCCAAGTTACCTGCCTCCAGCATTCACCCACTGTGTCTGTGTCTCTGTCTGCGTGACCATCTCTCTGCCTCCCTTCCCCTCCCCTCCCTGGCTATTGCCATTTCCTGCAACAGCACTGACTGTGCTGGACCCATCTCTGCTCCCCATCCTCCAGCCCTCAGCTAAGGCACTGCTCCCTGAAACTCCAGGTTAAGCGGGTCCCTTCTACTTTGCACCTTTGTAGGTGCTCGTCTTGACTGGCACCTGCATAAACCATCAGCCAATGAGCTGCACAAAGGCAGGAGAGGCTCTGTTCATTGCTACAAAAGCTTTCTGAAGGAAGAAGATTAGAAAGGGAAGCAGACAACATCTATAAAAATATAGTACAGTCACACCCAATAAATGTTTATATTTTTTGTATTCAAAACTGATTCTAAAATCCTACAGCTTTTTAAAGCCTGCTTCTTAGGATGACTCTCATGTCATTGAAAACCCATTTCTTGGTATCTTGCTGACCAGATGCTATCACTAGCCTCTGCCTTGGGATGTTCAGAAGAACAGCCCTGGTGTAATTGGTCTGAAGGTTCCTGACTAAGCTGTACCCTTCCTTACCATGTTCTGCTGGGGGCAGATATAAGGGGACTCAGAGCCCCCAAGGCGTCTCATTCCTGTCAACCTCAAGCACACCTCCCTGCCTTTTTGTTTTCTCCTTGCCTTTTCTAAATTAGCTTTCACACTCAAGGAAACACTAAAATGATATGTCTTGGTAAATTATATGATGCTTATCTGTGGATAGGTTTTTTTTCTCCATTTTGTTTTGTTTTGCCCCGTTTTTAGTTCTCTTATCCCTTTCAGGTGAATTTCCCAATCAATCAGGATGACACCATTCTTCACAACACACTACAAAATCCCAGATACTGATACAGGACAAAAGAAGGTGGAAAAATCCCTCCTTCTTATGGATTATGTTCCTTTCTTTTCCATAAAGGATTTTTTTTCAAATCTTTTTTTTTATTTTAAAAGTAAAAGAACGAAAACATATTAACAAACAGACAGCCATTTACAAAGTAGCACAAGAATAATACAAGCAAAACTGAATTACAGACAAGGTGACAGGGAATTAGCAATGGTTGTTGTATTACATATTGATAACTTCAAAGTGTATACTCAAGACAACAAATATAGACATGTAAGATTGATCAAATAAAGGAATTTTAGAAGTGTTTCAAAAATATCAAGTGTTGTGGCTTCCCCCTAAAGCCTCATGCAGTCATAGGTGGGTTTTTTTTAAAGGGGGCTAGGGTATGTGACTGATTCATGATGCAATGCTGGGAATTAAGGGTGTATGATTACTAACTTTGCCTGCTGAATGCTTTGGCACTCCTCTAATCCCCAAAGCCTAGACAGATTGTACAGGAAGCAGAAAAAAAAAAAAAACCTGCTAAGGTCCCTTTCTTGCTTACTTTTGCTGTCTTCTGCCTGCCACGAACTCGTTCTCCTCTCCAAGGCCCCTCTGCCAAGCCACCCTATCTTGGAGCCAGTCAGTTATGGACTAAAACCTGTACAAACCGTGAGCTGAACAAAGCTTTCCCTCTCTTAATTTGTGGTTGTTGGGTATTTGGTCTCAGCAATGAGAAAAGTAACAAAGACATCAAGTATTTGAAGTCAACTAAAAACCTAAATTAACCTTTCCTCCTTTCCCTTTCTTTTTCTTGTTCTGGGCACCTCAGCTACTTTTCTCCCTTCTGAACTACAGAAAAGTTAAATGCCATGTCACTTAATGAGCTCCTCCACTGAATTAATTCAAAAGACTTACTGGTTTTTATGGGGGCAAAAATTCTGGGTTCCATAACTTACCACCACATTAAAGAATGCTGGGACTGGAAGGCTTTTGTGTCCATCCCAGCAGGGCAGAGGGCAGGACAAAGGGCAGAAAGAGACTGCTGTTTCTCAGCCTCCTTAGCAACCACTGGCAGGGCTGGGACTCCATCCCAGGGCTCCATCTCCGCCACAGTCAGGACATGTTCTATCCCTGCTTCTATATCTGTTTTTGGGCCTGCCCCACACCTCTTATGAAAATAGTAAAAGAAAGAAGTCTAAACTGTCACAAAGCAATTTCAGATTATCTTTTCCCTTAATGTTAGCAAACTCAGACTATTTTATGTTTTGATGCAATATAATTGACATCATGGGGCTGTTATTTAGTTCACTCTGTATGACGTTTTCACACCTAAAGCCTTGAACAAAAGTGAATGATCATGAAAAAAATCCTGAAGACTTTTTTCCCCAGGAATGGCCAACAGTGTTCAGCTTATAATTTAAAAAGAGGTGGAGACATTTCATCTTGGAGAGGGGGCACTCTACCTCAGCTGCCAACCACTTCCCTGCCAGACGGGTGGGTTCCAGAAAAAGTGACAGCTCATTCTTTACACCGCTGTCCTGTGGCCCTCCTGATCCCCTACCAACTGAGCCCCAGCCTAGCCACAGCCTGCTGAGACCATACAGGGTTTCTGGGTGACTGCAAGACAGTGCTAATGTACACCCTAGACTCAGCCTCCTCCTCCAGTGTCCCTCAATCCCCATCCCACCAGAGTCTGACCCCCCCCAAGGGATTTTGCAGCTGGAGTGGGGAACAACTGCACAGTCCAGAGTAACCGCCTGGACTTCTCAGAGCATCTTTGGGCCTACAACCCCCAGACCCAGGAAGTACCCCCAAACTTGCATCCCCACACACCCATGAGGATACAACCAAAGTGTCAGGACATCTGCAAGCAGCCTATTTCAAAAAACCTTAAAATTACCTTTGAGGTAATTTTTCTCCCAACAGGGAGAAAATTAGAAACATTTCAGAGGTAGCATAAAGCTCTTAGATACTGTCTTCATTGGTTGGATATTTTCTGGCCAGTAATTTACATGCACATTATTCACTGAAATTGCAGGCATCTTTCAGACTTATTCAGACCAACTGGCTCAGTAATCAGTGCTATTCCGTGAAAAGGTCAACAAAGAAGGGCTTGCTTTTGTCCAGATTCCTCAGGCCTGCAATCTTGGTGAGCATGGAGGCTGCCAGAACAGAAGTTCAAGGCCAGATGGAGGCACCTGAGAGGTCACCTCCTTTAAAGCCCTCATTTCCCAGACAAGAAGCAGGGTCAGGAAATCTGCTCAAAACTAAGGCTGACGTGTAAGTCACACAAACAGAGCAGCTGGAGAAATTTTTATGTTTGGCAACTAAGCTTATAACTCAAAGCCCACACCATCAAGTACTTGGGGAAAGAAAGTTAGGAATTGAAGTTAATATCATTTCCCCCAGTAGGGTTGGGTTTTCCAATTTCATTAAAGGTTATGTCTAAGCAAATAAAGTGACAATGAAGCAATTATCATGGTACTTAATGTCATAACTCCCAGAAATTTTGCCTCAATTAGCAAAATAACTGAAGCAAAAAATAAGCATATGGGTAATTCCAGGAAGAGCCAACTTAAATTCTCCCCTTCTGCAGAGGTCAGAGCACAGGCAGGGGATGTTGAAGCCCAGTTTCTAGATCAGAATGATTGTATTGAGCACTTGGAACAAAGTGGTGGTTACAAGGACATGGGCCATCTGGACAACTGGGCCTCTTGTCATTAAGCCCGCCTCAGTTCTTCCTCTTAAACATGGGGATGACAATGACAAGATCAATCCAGCAGATCAGAGAGAATTGAGATACTCCATGGAAAGGGCTGAGCAGGGAGCCTGGCACCTTATAATTGTCAGAATAGTTGGTAGCTGCTTTTATTATGAGAATCACTGTTGTCACCGTTATTCCTACACCAGCTGCTCTTTGATTTAAATCTGGTGATGCGCAATCTACATTTCTGATCTGACCTGGTCTGTGTCATTCTGAGCTCTTCTAGAAGCCTGGCTCTCTGAAATGCATCAGCAGTGAATTACTTCACTGTCTGTTGCAGTGGCTGATCTTTCATATTCTAATCCAGAAAAAGAAGATCAAAACACATGCATTTTAATGTATTCTAAGTCAGTTGTGAAAAGCATCACTATGTTCTCATAAAAAAATTCTTTCATCACCTGCCTTAGTATCCCGGCTCTCATATACAAGGGGAAAAAATAAAAGGGAGACTTTGTCTTGGGAATAACTGCAAAATAGTTTTAAAAGAAACACAAATTCAAACAATAAAAACACAATCTTTTTTTACTTCAGAATGTTTGGTCTTATGGTATTTTAGACCCAAGAGCACACAAAGAAAGTACAGCAAGGAGATAATCCAAGCTAGGGAAGAACTGTCAGAACAAGCCTGAGCACGTCTCTGGATTGTTTGAGAAAGGCACCACTGGGACAGGACCAGGCAAGGTGAATGCTTGGCTGCTTAGGTAAAGCCAGCTCCTTGTCACTGCAAAGAGACCCATGGTGGTCAGCATCACCCCCCAGAGGCCCTTTCCAAGAACTGGTGAGTCTGTGCTTCGGGATTCACTAGGCCAAGTTGCAAACTCCCATGACTTCACATCCCATTGAGTTCCCACATCCTGTAACATTTCCGAATATAGAGAAAGTTCAAGTTCAACTGAATTCTCCAGGTTCTGCAGGACAAATAATGCCACATAACCGGGAAATGCAAGAGTTTAGCAATATTCATGCTAGTCCTTGATGTTTCCAGAGCTTCCTCCTTCACTGGCAAGACAACATGGATGATGGTGGGCAGAGGCACATAATACTGTACCACCGTAGACACCATCAGGCCCGGCCCTGGGGTCTTGGAGAAGGGGAGTCCAGGTCTCTAGCGAGTTCCCAGGTGTCCCTACCCCATGCTGTGATCAAATGATAATACAGAAAGAGAAATATGAGCAAGCAGCATGCAGGGCCTGTGGCTTGGGCAAGGCTGACCAGGTTGAGGAGTCTAACTTTATGTTTTCAGGTTGCAGAAATTTGAGGAGAGGCAGAGCAGAGGATCACCAAATCAGGACCAGTGCTCCTCACAAGCACCTGCTGAGAAGCCTGTGGACGCAGAGGCCAGCCTGAGGCCTGGCCTCCACAGATGGCCAGCTTGACCCTGCCAGAGCAGATTCCAATCCTTCCAAAAGGAGACCCAGATTTCTCTCACTGCCTGACTTCAACATTTCCTGTCCTTCCAGGCCTCACCAACCAGGATTGTACGCTTAGGTTGCATCAAGCGTGAACTAGCATAAGGGTGAAGCAGTCACCTGGAATGGGTGACAGTGTCCTTTAGCTACAGGATATTGGACAGTGGTTCCTACCTGCTTCCCAAAGGTACATGTAGATAGTGTGTAGGGGATCATCTTCAGGAGTAAATGATGTAGTACAATTGAGTAGGAACTTTGTAAAGAAAAGCCCTATGCAAATGCAAGCATTTCTCTTTGCAATAAGTAAGAGTCATATAGTGTCTTAGAAAACAATTTCTGGGAGAAAAAGAAAAACTTGCATTAGGGACTTCAGAATAAAGTACAGTGTATATCTGAGATTCCTAACAGTACCATGCCTCTGCCCCTGGAAATTCCTCACAAGAAAAATGCAGCTGACCACCTGTTAGAGGTCATTCTCCTTACCCGAGGGCTACGCGTGACCTTCAGATTAAGATGTCAGGCTCCAAGTAAATCCACTCCACATCACAGGCTAGTGGGGAATCATTCAGAATCCAGTGAACACAACAGATAACTTGTCAGGTAGACTAAGTGCTGAATGCCAGGGTCTGCTGATATGTTAGGGTGCTAGCTTGCAAGTCCCTGCCTGCTACAGCCTCCACAGGACACCTTCTGGGAGAACCCCACTACTCTTCCAGAAATAAAAGGTAAATTCAGGAGGCAGAAATGAAATCCCATTCACTTTCAGGGGCTATTTTTCTGTTGTTTGGTATTCAGAGTTGCTCTCTAACCCATCAGAGTTGAAAATCAAATTAAATTAAGTTTGAATTTAAAAGTAGAGGTTTCACTCTGACTGGTGCTGATGGTGTACTCAGGGGGCACAAACTCATGTACCCTCCTTCTGGCTTGGTGCACTGGAAAGATACTGGTTGTTAAAGACGCCACGTGGGGTAAGTAACAGGACGGGAGGAAGCCAGATTTCTAGGACATTCCCTCTTGGGAAAAAGCATCCAATAGCAGGACAGAGACAAGCTAGTCAAGGCCTGAGAGACCTGTCAGCAACCAGTGGAGGCCATGCACTGGTTGGGGCCTCAGGTAGTCAGAATAGAATCCCACACCCAGGAGAGCAAGATGATGGGGAGAGGGCTTCCACCAGCCCCTCCAGTTCCCTGCTCAACTTCCAGCATCAAAGAAAGAATCCCCATAGCAGTGCTATCCAACAGAAGCAGAATGTGAGCCATCCTTAGGCTCAAACACTCCACAAGTTAATTTTCATATTTTATTCGTCCCAGTCTATCCAAAATATTATCATTGCAACATGGATCCAATACAAAAGTTACTAATGAATAGGTGTTAGTTAATGAGTTAATAAAAGTTTCTACTCATTAGTCACACTAAGTTTTCCAAGGAAGTTTGGGGGTTTTAGAGGGGAGGGGGTGGGGGTTTTTGCACTTACAAACACCTCAGTTTGGATCCTAACTTTTCACCAGAAGTACCTGTTCTGTATTTAAAGTTCACAAAACGTACAGATAGAAAAGGAGAGTTACATGCTCAAGTTGCTCCAGACATCCTGTAGTCTTCCAGTAACTGAATTGAAAATCCATTTGTAAATGTAAACTAGTTAAAATGAAACAAAACGTAAAATTTCATTTCCTTGTACTAGTCACATTTCATGTGCTTATGGGCCATTCGGGTCTCGTGTTGTTGCCCTGGGGGACCTCAGGAGGTCCTGCTGCTCCAGGCTTCTGGGGACAGATGAGAGTCCCTAAAAGGTGAGATCCGTTCCTATCTCCTCACTCCCCGCCATGCCAGCCTCCAAACAGGCCCTAAGAAGCCAGCTTCCGGAAATGAATGTAAGCCTCACCTCACGCACTCGCCCAGATCTGCTGAACTTCTCAGGCTGGGGCAGGGCAGGTAACAATAATTCCAGGTGGAACAGTGTGGAGTGCTCCTCCTTCAGTTTCCTGTCTATGTGAGTGACCCGTACACCGGTGCTTAGCTTGTGGACACAAAGAATACCCGGCACTCCAGCCACCTCTTTTCAGTCACTCTGGGCAGCCCTGAGGACAGGAAAAGTCCACTCTAGGATGGGAGAAAAGGCGTGAGCTGCTCCAAAGAAGGGAAGGTACAGAATGGGTTGGTTCTGACACAGGACTGATCTGCAAATAGACACTGGTTTCCATGTGACCAGGGAGTGTTGGAATCCGGGAGAATCAGGGGTATCTCTCTGGGGCACCATGGGAACTTCTCTACTCACTCACGTGAGCAAGTTCATCCATGCAGTGATTATCCTTGAAGTCTTTCCTTTAGAGGAAATTGGGTAGGAGACAAAGGGAAGTCCATCTCACCTTCAAGTTCCCCAGGCTCTTAGTTTACCTTTCAGGAGAGTCTCCCACTGCTGGTGGGGACTTTATAGCTGTATGTTCACTTGGAGGATCTCAAGATCAGCCATCTACTCTTGGGCACGTGCCCATCAGAAAAACATCCTATACTCATCAAAAGATAAAAGCTAGAACATTCCTTGGCTTTATGTATAAAGCTCCAACCCAGAAATCATGTGATACATGCACAGAGTAGAATGGATAAATGTGATCCACTTATGAAAATGAATAAGTAACACCAGCGAAGAATCTCACAACTGTAGTGTTGAACAAAAGAAACCAGATACAAAGGAGAACATAAACACACAGTTCCATTTACAAAAACAAGGCAAAAAGTCTAGGCAATGGGAGTCAGGATAGAGGGTTCCCGTGGACAGGACTGGAGAGGCGGTTAAAACCTGAACTGGGCCTGGGCTTCCACAGTGTTATCTATACACCTGACCTTAGGTGCTGGTGGCAAAGATTTTCTCTGTCTGTGAGAATTCATGAAGAGTACCCTCATGATAGGTGCTCTTTATCTATGTTACACTCTAATTTAAAAGTGGTTTTTAAAAACTAAGAAAGTTCGATAGAGGCCATTAAGTTTGTGTCCTGTAAAGAACTAAGGGAGAGGAGAAAAGTCTATGGCAAATTTCGCACTAGAAAATGAGCCATCACAGACAACCACAATCAATGGGTCATCTGGCCTTTGCACTTTGACCCTGAAGGTGGGCGTTCTCCCATCAAAACAATGCCCATTTCCTTTCGGGGGCATCAAACCAAAGCTTTCTCTGTCCCCACATTTGAAAACGGTTAACATAGCTCATAACCGCTGAGTTTATTTTGCGATCCAGCTTGCCAGGGTCAGAAAGCTAAGAATCTCTAGTTGCTAGATCTGATGGGTTTCTAGGGTCTTAAATTGCTCCTCTGGATGAATTCCAGGTGGACTTCTTAGCAGCCACCTGCAAGGCAGGCACACAAGAGCAGGGGAGAAGCAGGTAGGGATTTAAAAGAGACGTCACCCATGTTTTTTCCTCTTTCCACAGAAGGCTTTCTTGGGGTAGAAGTGTGTGTGCAAACAGGAAGCCCAAACACATCCTACTGTATGCCCAGAGAAGGTGACTTGAAATTTCATCCCAGGGTCCTTCTGTCACTCTACAGAGCCAGTGTCCCCAGGACAGGGAAGAACTCGAATCTTTACACTTTTGCCATAAAAAGTTCCTATCCTGCACATTGCTTCCAAAGAATTTCTCAACTCTCCCCATAGAGAAAGAAAATAAATAAATCTCTGGACCCTTAAATGCAATCTGAGGAAGCTGAGCTCCCCTCGAGGCACTAAACAATGTTCATCACTTGGACTACAGGGGAAAATGCAGGGGGCAGGTGGGCAATGGCTGTGATGACATAGTTCTATGGGGAAACGGGCCAGCTGTGGAAATCAATCCAATCTCCAGGAACAAGGATTCTGGCACATTCTAAGCCTTAAAAAGGAACCAAAGGTCCAGGTGCCTCACTAGGTTTGGGTAACTTCTGTGCTGATATTCCTGTGAACATTTTATACATCTGCAGCCTCTGCCTGTCAAGCATGCCTTGCAGGCCCTCCTTGTCCCGTCCTCTGGGCTCAGAGCTTCCTTGCTTCACCCCTTCCTGGCTTCCTCCATCATGGCCTAGAGCTCCAGTGCCACCCTGTTCCCCTCATCATACCCCGTACACTGTATAACACCCCACCCTGTGCCTCACCTTTTTGGCACTGGTCACAACTAAAGGTAGATGATCACTAGACTAAGTGTTGCCACTTGGTCCGCTCCCTAGACTCTAAGCTCCATAAGATCACACACTCTTGCCTCCCACAGTCAGTGCCAAGTTCCCTGTCCACGTCCTCTATGGTTTAGGGTTCACAGTGGGGACACGAAGGCATTCCCATACCTGGCTGTCCATAAAGTAATTCTCCCTCTCCCTCTCCCTCGCCCTCTCCCTCTCTCTTATCTCTTGTTGCACAAGAAGAACCGGGCACAGCAACTAGCACAAGTCTTGGAATCAAACATCAGCCCCGGGACTGCTAGCATAGACCTGAGCAAGTCACCTAACCTCTATGAGTCTCTAGAAATAGGTGTCACGTTCCTTCAGGACTAGGGAGACTGATGAACTATACAAAGCCGAGACGACAAAGTCTCAACTATGACAAAATATCCTTCTCTCACTTTAGGTTTCTTCCACCTGAGGTCATTGTCCAACACCAGCTCACAGCCCGACAGGAATCTCGTCTCTGAACCACCTGTTCATTACAAGACCCCACTAGGGGCAGGGGCACAGTGTACAGGCACCAAAGATGGGATCCCCGCCCCGTGGAGTCCATGCTCTTTTGCAGAGAGGAGAGATGGTTTGGACACACATCTTTTCCCATTTCTCTTGTTCTCTTTCTCTTTTTTTTTCTATTTGTGTATCAAGATTTCCTTCACAGTCTTGAGCCAACTATTCTAGGTGTGTAAGCCAGCATGTTGTTCATAGGAACATCAGGGTGGAGGTTACCCAAAGCCCAGTGAGGCACCTGGACCTGCGGTTACTTTAAGGTTCAGAATGTGCCAGAATCCTTGCTCTTCCTAGAGATTGATTTCCACAGCTGGCCAACTATTTAAGATATCTTAGACTTTCAAATCAGGAGATAAAAGTATTCTTTTGAAAATAAAAACAATGAGTGTAGATGTTTAAACAAGAAAAGTAAATAAAATCAGCTTTCACTTGAACATGCAGGTGTTCCATTTGTTATTGACTGAATAAGTGAAGTACTGGCTGAGTCTCCCATTCCAAACAATGCAGGTATAACTTCCCTTCACAGGTTCCCCAGAACAGTAAATGTCCTGCCCTGCTTTCTCTCCACAGCCAAAAGCCAAAAAAGACACGTTTCTATCTTTCTTTCTTCCAGCCCACTTAGACTCATCAGCTTGTGACAGTGTAGGGAGAGCACAGAGTCCTGGCTTGCTCTGAGTTCACATGTCCAGTGGCCTCTGTACAAACCCAGGATGAAAGGAGGAAGTCCTAGCAAGGACTACCTATTTGCTCTGAACAGAGCACCAACCTCCCACACTGCTCTCCAGTATAAAGGTAACTTTAATCCCCATTCAAGATCTTAGTTCCTATTTAAATCCTGAAAAGTCTGGGCTCTCCTTGGCTGGGAGCCCCTTCTTTGGCAGCCAGCCCTGGATGCTACTCTCACCTTCTCCTGGCTCCAGAGAGGAAAAGGGCACCCACTGGGCTTGGACAAGTCTGAGCTCAACATGCCAGAGGAAAACAAAGACTCAACACAAAAGAGCATGGGCTCATTCCAACTCCCATAGCTGTTTGCTCCAGGGCAGGGATGCCTCTGCCCTGCAATTGGTTTCCTCTCCAAGACGTGTTGTGCCCCCACACCAACTCCGTGAGCTGGCATTCTTTGTGATTCAGAAGTGACAAGGCTAATCTGAAGTGGGCCCTGAAATCAGAGGCTCTTTCCAAGGGTTTCCCATTCAGTTAAGAAGGGCAGAGCCCAAGCAAAAAATAGCAGAGATGAAAAGCCAAGGGGAGATGAGCTTCCCTTCTTGGACCAAGGCACAGAGCCACTGCACTGGATAATTGCTGCTTGTCAGCCTTTTCCGTCTTGTAGTAAAAAATCACCAGAATGTGATGCATGCATACAAACACACACACACACACAGGGGTGGGGGGAGAAAATATTCAGGTTTTCTTTTCTTCTCAAAGCAGTCAAGACAATGGATTTCATGAAAGAATTTAGTTCTTGCTCCTGTCCTCTCTGAATACACCAGCAGTAGACTCAGATTCCTGATGCATGGAACCTGAGAGAGCCACATGAAATCCCAGGGACATACGCAGAGTGGCTCTGCTGATTCGGCTCTGCAAACAGCTCCTAAGTTTGTACTAAGCCAGGTGCCCTGCCAGATTCCTGTCACCGAGGTGAGGCAGCCCCTGCCCTTGAAACTTTTACAGTCTCCTCCCCCAGTTACTCTAAATCAATTCATTCCAGGTACATTATAAAAGGCTCCAGAGCCAGTTCCATGAGTGTGGACCCAACAGTCACGCTGTAGCCTCTGCACTCAGACCCTATCCGCACTTGGTTTAATGCTCTACTGTCACTGCTCTAAAATTCTTAATTTTTTAAAGAGATTTACATTATTATGTTGCACTGGACTCTGCAAATTATATGGCTGATCCTGGCACTGCCAATAAGAGTTAATCAGGATAAGAACGAGAGAGAAAACACATCCAGGGAATCCTTCTTATTCCTGGTATATGTTACAGCTGAAGAACAAACACTCAGGAAATGGCATTAATGCCTTGAGTTTCAGCTCATCACTGGTGTAAGCAGGGACCTTTCCAGGAATGTTCAGAATGAACACCACAATCTCTACCAGGAGGAGGTTAGCAAAAGCCGATTCTGTGAGCCTGTTTATCATCATAACTCTGATCTCTAACAGTATCGCCTTTAATGCAGTCCTGCCTGATGATTTAAAAAACATGGGGCCCTTTAATTTATCACACTAATGTGATTACACATTCATCCCTGGAGTCTAGGCCATATCGCAGGCACTCAAGCAAGGCCATTGGTGAAATTTATGAGCTGAGACTTAACCCATGTTCAGGCCCTATAAATGTGAAAATCTTTCCCTTAGTCGAATGGTGTGCTCAACCCAAAACCCAAAGCAAAATTAAGTCCTTCAATTTAGTGCCCTGCTCTGTTAGTTTTTACAACTTATCCCAAACCTGCAACAGTTTAAATACCCTTTATAAACAAGTTTCATTTTGACCTTCCTTGGTGGAAAATGCAAAATCAATTAGGTACACACAGATAAAGCCCTCACATCCAGTTTTAATGGCATCTCACAATTAAAGCTACCCATGAGGCCAGGCTGGAGGGTTGGACCACACGTGCATGTGCACACAAACGCGCACACACACACACACACACACACACACACACACACACTCCTCTAGCTAGGACACAAATCCTCCCCAAACTGAAAAGCACCTACAATGGAGAGGATAGAAATTCCGAGTATATCTTTTGAGTGTTTTCAGCATTTCAGTAGAACAGTCTCACTAGGAAAGCCAACTTCACTGACATGGAAGGGTACTGACAGGTCTCCCCTAATAAGCCCCTGTCAGGTGAGACAAGAGCACTTGAAGAAGTCAAGCAAGCAGCCCTGAACACAGAGCAGTCGATGACAACCACAGCCAGAAGTATATAAGGGACACACTGAACCGAGGAGGGAGCCCTACAAAGTAAGACCAAGCAGTCTCTGGCCTCAGACTGCCTGGGTTTAAGCCCTGACTACTACTGAGCTGTAAGAACCTGGGCAAGATAAACACTTTTGAGTTCAATTTTTGCTTCTATAACATGGGGGTGTTAATGGTATCCACCTCAAAGGTGGCATTTCAATGAAACTAAGTAGATAAAGCCTCGCTCACACTAACTACTCAATACATGGTCACTGTCATCAGAACTCACATTCTCCAGGTCTCTGTCTTGTGTTCTATTATCCCTCTCTAGGATTCTTTCTCATGGAAAATCTCTCAGAGCTGGGAAGACTGTTCTCTAGGTGTGAGCCATGAAGCACCCCACAAGCCCCAGAACACGTTACATGTATACCACGTGGGTCTCCCAAGTATTTGTTGATCCAGTGGGAATTAATTTTAATTGACTACCAACTGGAAAGGATTCAAAAACAATCTAAAAGATAAACAACGTTAAAATTTATGAAATTCTAAATGCCTCCAAAGTGCTATGGATCCCTAGATTTAATAAAATTAGAAGGCAGCAGAATATGGTCTGCAGCTGGGCTAATGGTAATATACCAGTTTCCATTTCCTGGTCTTGATGCCTTAGGGTTACATGACACAGTATCATTGTGATTATCATTGTAGGAAGTTGAGCAAAATCAACAAAACATTGAGCTAGTTTTGTAACTTCCTCTTTTTTTTTTTTTTTTTTTTTTTGTTCTTTGGTGAGGATTGAATCTAGGGCCTTCACCCTGAACTACAACTCTAGCCAGATAAGGTCTCATTAACTCACCATGCCCAGCTAAGTTTTGCAATTTCTTGTGTCTGAAAGTACTTTGAAATAAAAAATTAAAATATAATTATCAGACAGCATTCAGGAGTGCAGAAAGATTAAGGGGACTCTCAGCAAATTTTTAGCATGTAGTACAGTCTCTGGGCAGTGGTATCACCTCAGGAAAGCTCAGGGCAAGATGCGGAATGGATGTCTGGAATGATTCTAGAACAAACTACTCAGGAAAAAGTTATTTCCTTTTATCTCTCCATTTACTAAAACAGGAAAATTTCATGTCTTCTTCATAGTTTAAAAATTAATCATAAACAACATAAAACAGAGCTGTGTATCACTACTACAACTACTGATAAACACTTATTGGAAAAACTTCCTCAAGGATGTCTACAGAAGACCAGAGACATTTTATGTTTGGAAATATGATGAATGTCTATGGCCATCCTACCCTGAATGCATCCAGTCTCATCTGGAAATATGATGAGAATAATCTGTTGAGTAATTGCCAGGCATTGAGTTAACTGGTGGAGGCCTTGGGTATGGTTTCCAAGCTAGAAAGATTGGGGTCACTGTAACATGTCATTAACACTGATCCATTACATGTTGCCCACTACATGTTGTCCAGGGCAGTCTAGGCATCTGTCCAGAGCATCCTGATAGAGTGCCTCGAAGACCAAGTGCTGTCCCCTATAGAACACTGCTTCCTTGGTAATAGCAGAGTCTAGGGCAGGAAGGCAGACTAGAAGTCCACACTTGCAGGCTCTCAAGGAGCTGGGTGCCTGCTGACAACTTGGAAACATCTGCAATTCTACCTGAGCAGGTTCAAGGCAAGTTCAGTCCTGAGGATGGACAGGACAGTAGAAGGATGCTCCAGGGAGGGGCTAGACCCCGTAGGAATCGTCTATACCTAGTCTCTCTCCAAACTGTCCCCATTCTTGGAACCAGGCTGCTAGGAATTGTGGTCAAATTCAAGTTAACAGCCTGCATTCACCTTTGGGATTTCACAATTATTTCAGTCTTGTCTCTATAAGGGTGCTTTCAGCTCCCCAGCCCAAGACCTTCCCCCTCAAGCATACGTTCACATAAAAATAGCTTCTCCTCAGAAGCCAAACCTTCAAGAGATGACAGGGGTGCTGGGGGTTTTCTTTGTTTTTTGCTCTTCGTGTCTTCTGACACCACAGCAGCTTCTGGCCAGCCAGGCTCAAACAGGAGTTCTTCATCCAGAAGAGGGCAGTGAGAAGGTGTAATTGCAAAGGATGTAGAACAAAAGAGAACCAGCCTCCCCTGTGCCATAAACTAAGCTTCTCTCTCTCACACACAGAGTTAAACTCCATCCCATCAATTGGTTCCTCCCTGGGGTCTTGGCACTGGCTGTTCCTCTGTCCAAGTCTGAAGCAGTGATACCTTCTTGTCACTCAAGGATCAGTTGAGATGTCCCCTCCTTGGTAAGACTGTCTCCACCATCTCCATCAAGCCCTCTCTCAGATGGGTACTTAGCACTCTCTGTCCCTCGTTAGCTGTGATGTGGCCACTGCCTGTCTCTCCCCAGGAGAACAGATGCTGTGATTACTGGGCCTGTGTTACTCTGGTTCTTAGAGCAGCATGAGGCACAGCAGGTCCCCAGTAAAAAATTCTTTAGGCTGGGAAGGGCATGCACAGCCTGAATCAGAAGAGTCAGAGCGAGCAGAGGGCCAGGATCCCAACCGTCCTTCATAAAGAAAGCTGAAGGACAGGCAAGTCACTTAAGTCTTAGTCTTCCCTGCCATTATATAACGAGGTGAGCAGGGTGGGAGACAAAACAAATGATCTGAAAGACCTCACCATCCTTGCCTCAGGGGTCTCAATCACCAAGACACTTCTGCCCACTCTTGCCTACCTTTCTTTCACCCACCTGTCTGTCTACCCATCCAACCCCTTTTTCCCATAGCCTAGGCCCTGGGGACACAACTTTCAATAAGACACACTTCCTCTTCCAAAGGAACAGAGAACCTTCTAGGGGCAGAGACAGAAAGGAGGCAATTCTGCACTGCCCAGGTTAACTCAAAGGATATGTCTGTACCTCTGGCCTGACCAGCGTGGGGAGGTGGGGTAGGGTTGTTCACATACAAAAGAAAAGCAAATCCAAAATCCCACACTCATTGCAGAGCGAAAAACAATGTATTTTATCTCCATCCAGGAAATCTGCATGTGACACCTGAAGGCTGTCACAGTAAAAGGCTCAACACAGACTGAGGACAAATGAGGCTTGTTCCCAAGATCACTGTGTTGATCACCTTCTCCTCATCTTTGTCATGGAAGAACTGGAAATGCTCCTCAGTGGAATGAATAATCACTACTAAATTCCAGAAGAGCATCTTAGCTAAAGAGTTTAACAAATGTGAGGCCATGCATGTGAATACACACATACATTCATGAATGCAACACATACACACACAGGGGCCCAGAATTCACCTCTGAAGACCTGATGCAACACAACTGATGTAGCCACAGAAGATGTGCATTTTTCCAGAGGCTCCATGAGGGCTCCAGTGTAGCACCCTTGAGTAAATCCATTGAGTTCCTACCAAATGCACTTATCACAGTTGTAAAGGTGCATTAGGTTGTCAACAATAACAACATGATATACATCCATGAGGTTCTCTTTTGAAAGTTTGTCTTGATCTCCTTCCTTTTCGAACCTTTCCTGGGTACTTTAGCTAGATCCTTGGCATCATCAACTTTCCTTTAGATGTAATCAGCAGCATCCTTCTGTGATCTTCTCTCAGCTTTTCCAACTAACTGATGTACAACTGCTTTTCATCCTCACTTATAATATCCCCACATCTCACCCACATTTCTTCACTACATCTCCAATAGAGATGCCACGGTTTGTGGATTGATCTTGACACAAACAGCATTCTGGATAGAACAGGAAGAACCTAGATGGTGGTCTGCTGGTGGCAATAGGGTCCTTCTTGCCTCCCTGAGCTAGTTCATAATCCCCATCTTGATCATGGCATTTATTGTTCAATTTCATTATCTGTCTTTGCCATTTCATCAAATTGAGACTTCTCTTTCCCAGACACTATCTTCTACCTCTCAGAGCTTTTCTTGGAAAACTGTCTAAAATTGACAAGGACCTCTAGGCTTTTCTTCTAGGTTTTTCTCTGCACATCAGCACATCCAAGGAGACAAAGCAAACACCTTGCTTTCTGGTTTCTTGGGATCAGCTTCAGCCATTCCTACTGGCTTGTTCTGCAGTTTGGGCAGCCCAAATGTGACAGGGAGCTCAGTATTGCCATCTCCAGCAGAGATGCTTCATGAGGCTTTCATAGAAGAACTTCCTAAGCAGAGAAAACAATCCAACTGCAAAACATGTATAGCCTCAAGGTGCTCCAGTGGGTCTTGGAAACAAAGTCCTTGAAAGGACACAGCCAAGTCCTGAGGACTATACTCTCAGTCCATGCAAAACCCCCAGGCCCTAGAGGTCTCCAGTTTGGCCCCTGCATAACTTTTGCAGTGTTTTAGTCAGCACAATCCTTTAAAACACAACCTTACAGTGTATCCTGGAGTCACAGTCATAGCCCCTTGTTTATGGGCTTGGCCAGATCAGATAAAATTTCATTCTCTGAATTGGTTCCTAATTTAATTACTCCCCAGATGAGCAATTGGCTTCCTATGGCTGCAGGGGGAAAAGAACTAGAAAGCTGCTGGCGCCACAAGTTGCATTTCTTGCTTGGCAGCTGGGAGGGATGATCTGTTCTCCGGTATTTGTCAGGTCAGAGATAGATAATGGGCTGGGTCAAGCAGCCACCATCTGTCCACCCAATCCTGACCTATTCCCCATGGCCAGTCAAGAAGGCATCCTGGGGTTTTATCTAGAGTTTATGGGAACATTCAGAGCAACTAAATCATGACTCCAAACACCTAGATTCAATCTGGCTCTGTGTGTGGACTCCCTTAGCCTCAGTTTTTCCTTCTGTAAAAGGGTTCGGAACTATGTTCACTGGAGACCTTTCCAACTCTAAAATTCAGACTATTCAGTATTTCAGCCAAGTTCACAGCAAGGGGGGATAAAGACATAATTTGAAAGCCAAGGCTTCTCTAGGGCCAAGGGAAGGAAAATCAACAAATAAATGAGTCTTATTATTAGGAGAAAGTAGAAACATTTCAAAAAATATACCCTAGAAATAGAAACATATTCACATGGAAAAATGTCCACAAATGCTGTTGACAGCAGCACGTTTCATAAAAGCCAAAATGTGGAGACAACACAAATGTCTACTAGTGGAAAAATAGACACATAAAACTGTGGTATGTCCATAACATAGAATATTCTTTGCTCACAGAAAGGAATGGCGTACACATGCTGCAACATGGATAAACCATGCTTACCTAGGCAAAGAGAACGAAGTCAGTCACCAAAGACTACATTCGATATTATTCTGCTCATACGAAAATCCAGAGTCAAGAAATTAGGACTGCTGGAGGCTAAAGTTAATTTGTAGTTACCTAGGGATGAGGAATGTGCCTGGAGGAATGGGGGGACACGGGGGAGGGGCAAAAGGGTGCATGGTTTCTTTTTGAGATGATGTAATGTTCTAAAGTTGGCTTTGGTGAAAAACAAATGCTGACCAGGCTGTGCAGAAAAGGGAAATCTTCTGCACTGTGGCAGGAGTGTAAACTGGTGCAACCACTATGAATCACTAGTGCAACCACTATTTAGATTCCTCAGAAAATTAAAAACAGAGATTCCATTTGACCCAGATATATCTCTTCTGAGTATCTTCCTGACAGAACTAAAGTCATTGTGTTACAGGGATACATGCATACCCGTATTTGTAGTGGCAGCACAACTCACAATAGCTGAATCTTAGAAGTAGCCTATACTCCCATCAGCAGATGAATTTGAAAAGTGTAGGTATATATACACAATGGAGTACTACTAAGGAATAAAGAGGGATGAATCTGAATCATTTGTAGGAAAATGGGTACACCTTGAGACTGTAATGCTGAATGAAACAAATCAGACACAGAAGGTTAAGTGTTGTGCGGTTTCCCATGTGAGAAGCTCTAGGAGGAAAATAACACTGTAGGAAACAGAGAGATAGAGGTTGTAGAAAGGGGATCTGGGGATGGAGGGCACAGGATAGAAGGGGAGGGAAAGGGAAAAAGGGTCAAGGAATGACATGTGCCTGCGCCAGCACCCCACAGCCATTGTGTTTATTATGTATCGCAAATACCTACTAACAGAAAGCAGATGAAAAACGGGCTGTGGTGACATAACGTATATATCTGCATAACTCTGAATATACCACCAAATACTGGACTATATACTTTAAATGGACAAACTGAACATCATGAGAATTATATCTCACCAAAGCTGTTTTTTTTAAAAAAGAATAGGTTCAAATGAGTTAAAAATATCTGTTGTATGATTTTAAAAATAAATTAGATGAATTCACATATAATATATTATATTTATATAAATTCTCCAATTCTGGCAGCTTCTGAGCAATCTAAAGGTGAGTTTCAGTGGTCAAGTCTTCCCCCTGTAATCTAAAAAAAACAAAAAAAACTGCTGACTCAAACATAGGCAGGCTTGCATTTTTCTATTGATTTGTTTCAATTTTAACAGCTGAAAGCAAATTTATTTTCTACCACCCAAATGGTAACTGAAGGTTCATGTGCTTTTTAATACATTATTTTTATTCGGAGCCAAAAGTGTATGAGGAAAAGGACCCACGGACTTTCAAATGCTGACCAGAGAGCAAATGATTTTTTTTTCTTTTTCTTTTTTTCTTTTGGCCTGGAAGACAGTTTGCTGAGGAGATCACGTTTGCCAGTTCCCACTCTCCTCCTCGGTACACCCTCCCCATCTAATTTCTCACTGAAACTGCTATCAAGTGGGTATAAATAGCTTTGCAGAGTTAGGATGACACAAAATGTCAGGCTGGTATTGTCCTCATTAATCGGCACGTCCTTTCAGCCCCTCATTTATTCTCACTAGTAACTTTCTTAGGCAAGTTCGGCAGGTCCTGAAAGCAGCTATTTCCTCTGACTTTCAAATATAATACACTTGGATCACTGTCCTGATATGGCTTTGGGTGGAGTCTTTCTGAAACATAATCTTCATCAAACACTATGACAGTAAGGAGGGTCACCCCATCATGGATCAGGCTTAAGACGACCACAAGAAAGACAATAAAGTGTTTCCACAGTTCAAAAGCACCCAGAACATGCAAGATGATGGCCCCGTTCTTAAGCTCCTATGGTACATCTTTCAGGTGAGATTTGGTCAAAGGGCCAAGAGGAAAGTTCTATGCTTGATGATATATGGCATAGAGGGGATTCAAACTCAGGGTGAGTCATTCATCTCCCCTTGGGCCTCCTCCTCCTTCATTTCTTACTCCTTGTGAGGTCTAGCATGCTGTGTTCCCAGTGAAGGAAAGGCTCCCAAGTGGACAGATGCCAGGCACTCCTATACTCAGGTTTCCATGCCCTTGGAAAGCTGGAAATGGGGAAGAACAGCAGGAAGGATTCCTGCTCTCAAGGATCCTGGTCCATCGCCATCAGAGCTCAGAGGGATGGAGGAAAAGCTCTTCCTGCCCGAGGGAAGGAGCATAGGCTGGATGGGAAGCAAAGACAACATATGTCCTTGGTTTTAGACTTGGAAAGAGCCAGGGCTACTGGCCGGGTCCCGGTGCCAAGGGCCCTAAGAGTCTAAAGGCCTTCCTGGCTGTCACATCATGTGTGCTTCATCCTGCAATGAGAGAGAGGCTGCCAGCTGCAGGACCAGCCTGGACTTGGGGCCTGGTTGGGGACTAGGCTGCTCCCATTTCCAGGAGACCAGCTAACCTCTACTTTCCCAGCCTTCTTTATTTGAACCTCTCAGTTAAATGGTTATTTTTTTTTTTTTTGTGGGGGAGGGCTTTGTTTGTTTGGTTGGTTGGTTGGTTAGTTTTGAAGGTCTTCCTGCATTGCCTAGGCTGACCTCAAACTCCTAGGTTCAAGAGATCCTCCAGCCTCAGCTTCCTCAGTAGCTAAAACTACAAGCTGACACTACCATGCCCAGCTGGGCTAGAGGGTTAGACAGAATTCAGGAAATACCACTTAATATGCCCCTTAGTGTGCTGATTCTTTTGAACTAAGGCCACATGGTGAAGAGGAAAGAGGCAAAGACTCTCTGCGAGCCTTCTTAGCTGCTGAGAGAGGACCCTCCAGCAGAAATTCAACGCCATGAACCCCTCTGTGTGTTATTTTGTCATTGCTGAGACAAAACACTCAACACCCAAAGTTAAAAGAGGAAAGGTTTATTTCGGCTCACATTATGTAGAGGTTCCAGTCAAAAGTTGGCTGGCTTCAAGCCAGGGTGGCATAGCAGAGGGGTGCTGCAGAGAAGAAACAGTCCATGGTGTGGCAGGGCAGGCAGAAGGCAGCAAAACAGCTTAGTAGCAAAGCAGCAGCAACAAGCAACGGTACAGCAGCCCTCTTTCTGTCCTTTATATTCCATCCAGCCCACTGGGTGCACTCGCACGCGAGGAAGATCTTCTTCTCGTCTACTCCCAGAACTATGCCAAACCAATCAGTGGACTAATTTAGCAATCATACACCCTTGATCCCAGCATCACACACTTAATCCCAGCCTCACACACTCTATATCCAGCCACCACTGGAAAGCTCCACCTATGAGCACAAGAAGCTTTGTGGGGGACATCTAGACACAAGCCATAACACTCTCTCAGGCTTTTATCAGCCAGGTAAGATTAACAGGAAACCAGAGGAAAGGAGCTTGGAGGACAATTAAAAAGCGAAGCTGCTCCCTGTGGATCTGACAGAGGAAGGCATCCCACTCCTTCAACACCGACTTGCACAGCAGAGAACATCCCGCGTCCTCCACCTTCATGCCCCCAACTCTACTTTTCCTCCCCTGTTCTCAGCTATGCTGAGTCTGCTCTAAGGAATTTTGATGGCGTAAGAGGCTATCACAAAACACTGGCTCCCTGGCCCTCCTATGACTTGCTGGCCGTACCCAGAAGGCCCTTGCCCCTCCTCCTTTTCTGGCTCAGGGTGGCCTCCAGTCATCCCTACCCTTTTCCACGCTCCTGTTTTGCAGGACTCCTGTATGTATAGAATCAAATACTGGTTTTCTCATCGGTCCTTCGTTAATTTACTTTGTAACCCAGCCAAAGAAACTAGAGCAGTGGAGGGAAGTCACTTTTCACCTCGCCTCAGTTTGGGCTGCTCCGCAGTCTCAGGAATACCCTGCCCCAGTGTGGGGTAGAGCGCCCAGGACAGCTCCTCAACAGCCTTGCTGCTCACATGGAGAACACAGTGAGCCAGAGAAGCTAGCAGCATTGGACACATCTGGGCTTTTGTCATAACACAACTAAAGACTGAAGCTGCCCCCTGGGAAGCTGACAGAGGAAGACATCATACAGGGGCCCTCCCAGTTCAACACTGGGTCTCATGGCAATGAGAACTTCCTGCTTCCTCCACCGGGCCACAGAAAGGGCACTGACCCATCTCTTCAGTATCTTCCTAAAATAACAGCAGCTCTAAAATCAGGACACAGAAGTCAACCAACAGAAGCCAACCCCCTACCTAAATGTCCAGGGTACAGGACAGAAGAGACAGGCCAGATACTCCCATGAGGTTGGGGCCCAGCCTGTCCCCACAGTCCTGAAATTTAACAGACAAAGGAACGGAAAGAAGTGCCCACTGAGAAACTCTGCCACCCAGCCCAGATTCCTCTCGGGCCACCCCACTTTCCAGAATCCTGGAGATCCCCTACCCACACAGAGCAAACATGATTTGTTGTGTGTACATTTGGAGGTCTTTGTATAAATAGGTTCGCAGATCAGAAGAAAATAATCCTCCATAGACCAATAGTCTCATTTGGGGTTAGAAATTACGGTTGCTAAAAATACATGCCACAACATACCATATATTTTAATGCAAACATTTACATTCTAAACGAAGGATCCTGGAACATAAAGACAAGCTATTTACACCAGCTATAAGAAATGCTAACAGTCCCTGCCTCTCTCGCCTGGGTTGATGGCTCCTGCTTATATTCCTGAAACATCAACCAAGACTCTCAAAGTGTGCCCACATGCATGAGCGTGCACGCACACACACACACACACACACACACACACACACACACACACACACAAAACTGTGGTTGCTACTTTTTTTTAATAGCTCCCAAATCTGATGCCAGGAATCCCAAGGTCATGACAATAGGGTCTGGACTCCTTGGAGTCACACCACCAAATCCAGGATTTCTTTCTTCTGAATGAAAACTAGAGAGTCTCCAGGAGAAAGCAGTCCTTGAAAGCACCATTCTTAATCGATGCATGAATTCAACAAATGGCAGTCACTCATAATTAGGAGTGCCCGACTTCCCGAAAGTATAACAAACCTGGCACACCCTCTCACTACAGAGGGGCCCACCAGGCCAGGTGAGCAGACCAATCCCAGAAAACTGGAACACAGCACCACATGAGACAGGTTCCAAGTCGAAAACTAGAACAGTGCGATTGCAGAGGTCAGAGGAGGAGGGTTATACTTGTGCGGTGTTGGGGAGGGATGTGCGGGAGACGACAGTATGACTAGCAAAGGTTTCCTGAAAGCAGTGACACTGGGAGGGAAAGGAACAACACAATGAAGGAACAGCACAGGCAGATTCAGGAACTGCCCTTCTCCAGGGGACAGGGAAAGACAGTGCAGCTAAGCCCGGGCCCGGCTAGCCAGGGAGATTATTTCAAAGACAACCCAGTCTAACAGATGTGCACACCAGATTGGAGGACAAAGGAAGATGAGACAGAAAAGATTCCCAGGCTGACAATCAGCCACTACCTGTGCTCCAAGTGAATTGTTGGAATGCGGCCTTGGGGGTCCACAGATAATTGTTATCTCCATTTGGCTAATCACATCCCATCTGCCCAGAAGTGAGAAAGGGACACGCTTCTTGAATTTCAAGCCAGTTGATTTCCTATAGCAGATGACAGCAGAGTTGACACACTATGCACACGCTGGCCATCCCTCCCCACTGTATACCTGATAGATGTCATTTCTCAACTCTCACCATGTGCCAGGCACTGGGCTTATCAGTGCTCTACTGCTTACCACCCAGGGGAGGTAGCGCCACATGTGAACACCCCGGGAGTCTACACTTAGTGATGTGGAGTGTGGAGGGAGGAATTGAACCTGCACAGCCCAGCCAGACCTGGCCCAACAACGAGTTATTTCCAGTGGAGAAAGAAGGCTGCCAGAGGGAGGCCGCCGACCCGTTCCCAGCTCCGCACATGACAGGGTGGGTGAGCATGCCACCCTCTCTAACATCAGTTTCAGTCAGGAACAAAGGTCACATAGGATCTCTCCTATATTCTCATCTGTCTCTCTGTGGGCTCAGAACTCAGTGAAAACAGTGGCTAGATTTGGAGCGCTTTCCTAAATCCTAAATTGTACTTTCTAATACTCAAAGGATCCAACAAGGTAGAGATGATTAACTTCATTTCATAGAGGAGAAAACAAAGACACAAGAATAAAACACTTGTCAAGGTCACGGAACGAAGGAGCATGGCGGGGATTTGAGTCTGAATCGGTGTGTGAGCCCAGGCTCATTCGTGACCTAGGCAGCTCCTCCAAGCCCCCACAGAATCTACCATCTGTCTGTGGCCGCAATCATTTCCTGAACAGACATGTGAAATCCTGGCTGCTCTAACTTCCATAAGAGCTCACAGTCACTATGAAAGGGCAGACAGGCTGCCACATCTCTTCAACACAGCTGAGAGTGATAGTGTATCTTACATTTCCTCCAACCACTCAGAGGCAGAGATGCAGGTTTTGACCTCAAGGCAAAAATGTCATGGGCCCAGTTCCATGGGCCAGCTACCTTTGTGGACACCAAAAAGCAGGACAGAACTCCATCCTGTCTTCCTTCTCAGAAGCCATATCACTATCTTTTTGACCACAGCAAGCAGGCATATATTTCATTTCAAGATAAAATGTTAAACCATCAAGTCCCACTGTAAGAAAAACGTAATTATGCCTAGGCTGTATCTAATTATTCACCCATGTTAGGGTTTTTTCTAGGCACCTGAGCGACTAGCCTGCCTATTTCAATATTTCCACCACAAACAATTTGGGAAACTGTCCAAGTTTCCATTATAATGGCACCCTCTGCTTTTGAGGATTTATCAACCTCACTTTCTTCAGAAACCTAAAAGGCTTGGACCAAGATGAATCCTAGAAATATAGAATACGTGTCACCAGCCAGGAGGCTCTCCATACCCCCACTCAGGATCCTTTTACGCTTAGAGGCAGGCTCAAGATGTGACATTCAAAGTTGAGCTACACCAGCACTTTTCCACCTAAAGCTGCCTGGTATCCTCTCTGCTTAATCGCATCAAGTACCAGCACAGCCAAACGGATCCACAGCCTGTGCACAAAATCAGTCAAAGGCACACAGTGGGTAGCTGCCCACCCAGTTCCTTCCTTGCACAGAGAAAGAAACAGGGCCCAGAGAGGAAGCCACCAGCCTCAGGAACTGGAATTCAAGGTGACCAGAGGCCCCTGGCCTTATGATTTTTCAGGTAGAATATGCTAAAGGTCTTGTCCCCTGCCACAACATATACACATGTACATAAAAAATTAAACATGCAATTTTAGGAAATTCAGAGACATCCCTCCTTTCCTAGATTTGTGCTCCAGAGCTAAAGAATACCAAAAGAGCGGGTGTTTGCGAGTGCTTACTGTGCACCAGGCACTGTCCAAACACCTGCAAGGGTTTAATTCTGTTATAACACACTGACATGGGAGGAGGAGGCAAGGCAGTCCCAGAGTACTCTAACCTCCAGGTTGCTAATTAGGCTCCCACTGCACTTTCCCAAGGCCCCCAAAAGCGTCCTCTCAACAGCATTATGTAACTGTGACTTGCACAAGTTCTGCCTCACCCACTAATCTGAGCGCTACGCCACTGTGTACTGAGTGCTACACCATCATGTATTGAGTGCTGACTCTCTGCCCCCATGCACCTGGCTGGGGTTAGACCTAGCGGAAAACAGAAATGCTGCAGAGAGCTGCTGCAGATGACAGCGATACTTTTCCCCTCTCTTCCACATCCCTCCAAACTCTGCAAAGACGAGAAACTGCTTCCCACTTGCCACCTACTCCAATTTAACCACTTGCTGATTCATGCCTGCTTTCTCCTTCTGGAGTTCTGATTGTTATTCTCTTCCCACCCCATCTCTATCCTCTCCTTCTTCCACTGTCAGTCCTTGATCCTCTCCACATCTGGATGGCCAAAACCTTGAGGTGTGTGATCTCCAGCAGCCTCCCAAACCTCTCAAGGAGGCAAAGAAAGACATCTGTGAGTCCTGCCTAACACAGGGCCACCTGTGATGTTGTAAGCACAGCTTTAATGATAACTGACTTCCTCAACTTTCATATTTAAAAAGGTCTGTATTGGCCAAATCAGCACAAAATCTTTCTTTTTCTCTCTCTGGATATTTTACCTCAGTATGCTAAGTAGTAAATGGCATCCCACGCTGTGGAGACACAGGTCTACACATATATCATTTTGTCCTGGTGCTTTATTTTAAAGCAGAAGCTGTCTCAGTAAAGAAATCAGATCCTAATACTTGGGGACAATAAAGAAATACACTGTGCAAGTAAGAACAGTCAGTCCCCCAGTGCTTAACCAGCTAAGTGCAAACAAGATCTTTTTATTCACGGCCCAGGAATAAAGTTACCCTTTGAAGTAACTTAATATCATACCTGAGCTTACCAATTTATAGACCAAAAGGGGGAGGTAGGCTGCGTTGTTCTCACCAGTGACTGCGCCACTTCTGAATCTCACGCTGTTAAAGACACGTCCTCGGATTGCTGGGTTGAATGACACTCCCAAGCCAGCTACGGCTTTTAAAAATAGTTCCTCCTTTTAGAATTGATGACAACTCCCCTCTCAGACAAATGGGCTTCTAACGGCATTTTTTAAATCCTGGGTCTGCTGAGGGCACAGGGAGGGACACAGGACCAGGATTTGTAGACAGGAAACATGCAGGCCCCCAACTGCAAGGAGTGTCCATTCATCTCGCAGTTTGTAAGAGATTCCAGCCCAGCACGCTGGTGATGAAGGAGTCAGCCCATGAGCTGGGGCTAACTTTCCACTTAGCAGCTGTGTGACTTTCAGCAGGTCACTTCCACTGCTCAGAGCCTCCATTTACACATCTGCAAAAGGAGGCTCATCAATCTGCGCCTGTCCTGCACCTCATTTCCCTCCTCCCCGGGTCTAACCATATCATAGGGATCACGTGTCTGTCCAACACCTGCGTTTTTGTCTGCCCCCTCCTGGGACTCTGTATAATCTTATCTCCCCTGAGGCTCAGTTGTGGGATCTATTTGGCAAATAAAACTGCATGAGAAATTTTACATAGAGTATCATTATGCATATGCTGGGGTTCACTGATTAACTACAGAACTCATGACACACAGGCGTTCAAAGGCACCTCAACAGGCCTCATTTCCAGCTCCACTCAGCCGCAGGCCCGCTAGGCAACCACCAAGTCTTGGCCCCTACAGCAGATGATCCAGAACGCATCACATCTGCCTGCCAACGTGACATCCCTTCAATATAAATACAGGGCCAGATATCGCACTTCTGACTCTGGAAGGACCCTCACATCCACTCCTCTACCCTATTTCCCCAATCTGAGCCACACTTCAATGCCCAGGCTTGAGAACTGTTTTGAAAATTAACCAGACCAGTCAACTCTGTGTATTCCCAACTGGCTAAAGCTGAGAGGAGGCTGCCCCCTGTTCCAGATAGCTCCCCATCCTCCTCCTGTCCCCAGCTCACTGGGCTAGCAGGGCACTTCCCAGCCCAGTACTAGTCCACAGCTTCCCGTCCTGCAGGTTCAAACTTCCCAGCCTCCTCTAACTTGGAGTTATTTATCTGTTCCTTCCAGCACACGAAAAAGCAAGTGTCTTTTCTGACACCTCACCTTTGGGGGCCCAGGCGGAGCAGTGACAGGAGGAGGAGAAGATGTGGAAGGAAGCCACAGCCCTCATAGCAGCCACAATGGTGATGCTAAGTCCTTGAACAGAACAGAGGTCCAGGTCTCTTATGCACTAGTCACCAGTCAAAAGCAAAGCAGATCAGCCTTTCCAGATCTACATACTATCCTAGATGACTTAATGCCACACCACACACTTCCCACACGAGTCCCCTTACTGCTGTCATGCATGTTCCTGTGTCATGTATGTTTGCGGGGACAAAGACACAAGACACTGTTGGTGTCCCATCATTTTTATCAGCCCCTGGGGGCATTCCTGGGGAGCTAGGTTGGAAGAGAAAGCTGGCTCCGAAACTCCATTTCCTGCTCACCTATGCCATAGTAAGGAGACCATAGCAAGCCACTTCACCTCCTGGCTCAGTTTCCCCACCTAGGTAGTGGTAAAAAAAAAAAAAATAGAAAAAATCATCGTCCTCCCAGTCCTTCATCAGCTTTGGTGGAGAAAAATTCATTTGGCATAAACTAATGAACGGATAACTTTATTCCCATGCTATACAAAATTATGACGTATGTATCTTTATGTATCAATCTGGAGATTCTGATTCAAGGCACAGTTTGTAAAATCAATAAATGTCATATTCTAGAAGAAAAGGACTCTGATTTTGCAACGTTTCTGGTGGGGGTGGTAGAAAATCTCTGGAGGGGAGGACGGTGCAGGAGGACCTAAGAGAAACTTTGGGCAAATACCTAGGCTGCGTTTCATCCTGGGAAACCTCTGGGAATGCAGATCCCCTCCCTACGTCTTTTGGGTAGCTACTCTAATCCAGCAAGGAATTCTGCACTTTTAAGGGATCGCAGTTGATGTAAAGGGGCCAGGGGCACCGCGAGCTGTTCCAGCCCCCAGCCTCGCAGCCTCCTTGGTGAACCTTTCTCCAGCGCCGTCAGCAGCCAGCAACCGAGCCCCAGCCTTCGGTGGCGTCTGTACCCGCAGCTCCAGCCGCGCCGAATGCCAGGGGCCAGAAGACCTGAGGGCAACGTGGGCACGCGGGACACCAACAATCAGCGGTGCCCAGGGCCCAGGAAGCTCGGAATCCTACACACGCACACACGCGCGCTCAGGGCGTCCAATCCCTCAGCCCGAGTCGGATGGCGCTTCCATAGCTCTTCATTCATTCCCCCAAAGATTCCCTTCGCCCCCGCGCCTCCGTGCGAGATCCCAGAGGGCTCCACTGGGCTAATCGCGCCACGACCCACCACTAGCCTCCCACGGCCACCGCACAGTCTCCGCCCGCACACAGCACAACAGATCGCACTCCACCACGGCCAACTGTGCCCCTTCAACCTCCGCGCCAGAACCTGGCCGCCGTAACCCGGGTTCCCCGCTGCCGCCCCACCGCGCAGTTCAGACCTGTCTCGCTTGGCTCGCCGCGCCCAGACTGGCCCGCGGACGCCTCGGAGAAGCGCCGGCAACTCCCGAGTCACGCCGCCTCTCGGGGTTCGGCGGGCGCGGGGAGGGGCCGAGGGCGGAGAGAAAAAGGCGGGGAGCAAAAGTTCTGGCCGCTGGGGGCTCAGCGGCGCCCTCCTCTCCTAGGCCAGGCCTCACTGTCCCGGTAACCGGGTCACCCGGGCATCAGGGCCTGAGACCCATCCACCCGCTTGCTTTGCCGCGTGGAACCGCCACAGGGCTAGGGCTGAGGTTCTGGAGGCGGGTCGGAGCCGGAGCCCTGAGAAAGGGAGAGGCAAATGCCCACCTACCTGCCCCGGGCCGCTCCTGGAAACTTCCCCAAAGTGCCGGGGGTAAGGTGCTGAGCGCACTGCCGGGGGGAATCTCTGTCCTCCACTCTACCCACAGCGCGCTCACGCCGCAAAAGCCCTGTGCTGTCTGCCCGTCGGTCCTCTGTCCGCAGCTCCCGGAGCTGCGCGGCACAGGGACACTCCGATTCCTCCTCCTGGGGAGGTTCTGCGGGACCGCCGGCTGGTGCGCGCCCCGCGGCGTGCATCCTCCGCGGGCCTCCAGCTGTCGACAGCGCCACCACCGCGCAGCCCAGTGCCCAGTCCTCGAGCTCCGGCCACATTCTCTCAGGCTAGGGAGGGGGCGTGAGAGCCCCAATGTCGTCGCCGGGAAACCCTCGCTGCAGGGTCCCCCAAAGCAGTGGGTGCCTGGAGCGCGGCCAGAACAAGCCAGTGGGAATGAAGCGTCTCCCGACTGGGGGTCCTGGAAGCCTTGGGGAGGCCAGACCCAGGGGAACGGGGCTCAAACCTGCCTGGGCTCGGCGTGCTCGTTAAGTTCATTGTCTGCCTGGGCCGCCGCCGCCTCCGCGCCGGGAGCGCCGCTAGGAGTGAGGCTGCGCGCAGCCTCCGCCGCCCGGACTCCTACAGTCCAACCCAGGCCGCCGCCGAAGCTGTCCAACCGAACCCCGCAGAGGACCACCGAAGCGGGGAGGCAGACCTCCACCGGCCGCTCCTCTCCGCCCCCATCCCAGCACCTGGCACCCAACTTGTACCTGAAAAGCCCGAGCCCAGCCCGGAAGCCTCCGCAGCTCGGGCTCCGCGGGAGCGCGCCCAGCCCCGCGCCTCGAGCCCCGCATTCGAGGCGCATCAACCTGACTCCCCAAGCGCAGGGAGGAAAAGTTTGGGAGTGACGTGCAGATGGCGAATGAAACATCCAAACAGAACCCTCCCCCCACCCCATGTCGCGCTGACACACATCAGCTCTAGTCTGGAATGTGAGATCAAGGCGTGTGCGCCAAGCGGTGGGTTTGGTCTCCGCCCCCTCCCCTTCCAAGTAAACAGGGTTTGTGTGATGCGCGGATTCCAACCGAGCAAATCGAAACCCCGAAAGTCTGGCAGTGACCCCCTGCCAAGGACATTTTTTAAGAAGCTTGACGGTCTGGAGCCAGCCTATACATTGATATTCTAGGCCATGGTGCTGGTGGGTTCGGCGCCCTCTGTTGTATTTTTGCATCCTGCGAAGGCTGGCCTGGCTCCCCTGCCCAGAGTGTTTGCTTCTTCAGGGAGGTAAGGTTCTGCAGGACTCCAAGCAAGCAAGCAAGCGACACTGCCTGCCAACCTAGTGACACTGCTTGCCGCAGTGGCCCGAAGGCAGCTGCTCCACGGAACCCCTGAGCAGCCCCAGGACAAAGAGGCAGCTCCCCACCCCACCCCCGCCCTCCCCCCTTTTCGGGTAATGAAAAGACACCTGAAACTCTGGGAGACTCCCAGGAGGGCGATTGCAACACCAAACCCAGCCTCTCTGGAAAGGAGATCCAAGAGACAAAAAAGAATCCGCAGTCTTTGACCTGCCTGTGTTCCCGGGGCCAGGATCCAGTGCCGTGTTTGTCAAAGCAACCAGAAAAGTGGTTCCTAAACTGTAGAGTGCCAGCACATGGGTAAAGGATGAGTCCTAGCAGTGCCTTCCCCCGCTTTTTTCTCTTTATTGCTTAAGGCTTCATCTCACCCCCAGAAGCTATTACCACCCCGAGGTCATAAACTTCTGCTCAGCCTCCATGGCAACTGATTCAGAGGTCACAATCAGAGGATTATAACTGCAGATGGGAACCCTGGATGTGAGAGGAGTTCTTTAAAACCCTGTCTTGTTTTCCTGCAAATAATGCCTCTTACATAAAATCTGCAAGGAAAGATTAATGCAGCAATGAGACCAGCCCTAGAATCTCAGACTAGGTTGCTTTTTCCATATAGACTCCACTTGGTGATTTTTGTTCTTTATTATATTTTTAAACAAAACTCTTTTTTTCTGAAAGTACAATGAGCTGCTTTCTGCAGGGTTCACAATTCCCAATAGATGATGATGCCATTTTTCAAGGTCTTACACACGTTGTGGCTTTAGGGCTTATTTATTAGCTCCCAAGAAAAGCCAGCCTTTCAGTGAGGTTTATATACCCAAGTAATTGCATCAGAGGACACAGTGCAGGTTGCTGTTAAAGAGGGTGAGTTGTGCAGGCGTCTGCAAGGAAGGCCGTGGGCCAGGCAGCTGTCAGACCAGAGTGTACAATGAGTTTAAGCAAACACAGGGAAGGTTCTATGGAAACAGCAAGGAGGAAATCCCCTCCTGTAAGAGTGTGTGGAACATTATTCCCTGGCCACACTTACAGCCGTCTTTCCTCTCTTCCCTCCAAGTAACACATGCCTTATTATGGAGATGGCGCTGGGCCCACCCAGATGACTTTCACATTCAGGTGTCAGAAATCACCACTGACACGGAGCAAATTGTTTTTAAGTAAAATCACGGTGCCGCTTTGATACGAATGCCACCAGAGGCTTTCCAAAGGTATTTTATACATGTGCCTAAGGTTAACTGGAGGGTGATTTTTGCCTTCAACATTGATGTCAAAAATTATCCAAGAGTTCCACTTACGCCTGTTATGCTGAAGAACTGGAAGAACACACAAATATTGTGCACATATAAATGAGTGGATAGAGGTGTAACCATGAGAAAGACTGATACTGGCAGGGCATTGCCACCTCATGGGTGAAAAAAAATGCAGATAATTTAAGAGACCAAACATCTCCCCCAGATGTGCACACGCAGGCACTTAGGCCTCGGTTACTGTGAAATTATGCTGCCTGGATTAAAACCTTACCTCTGTCACCTACTAGCTGAACAACCTTAGGTAAGTCATTTCTTTCTGTGCCCCAGTTTGAGACTTACAGTAGCACCTGCTAGTGGTACATTGAATTATTGATCTCAGCTCTTCATTCTCACCTTGTAGTTTCATTTGTCTGTTTTGCACTAACTATAACAAACTACCTGATGCTGGCCAACTTTTTAAAGAAAAGAGTTTTATGGATCTAAACAGTCCTAAAGTCTCAAGTACCCACATTTGGTGATGGCCTTCTTGCTGGCAGAGTTACAGGGAGGCAGCACATGGCAAGAGGCCAAGAGGATATATGTGTGTCTTCTGTTCTTCCTCTCTCTTCTTATGAAACCATAATTATTCAACCATGGGACCTCCAATTCTAATTACTTCTCAAAGGTTCTGCCTCCATACACCATAGTTGAATTAAATTTTTACCCTTTTCATACCTCACAATGGAGATTTAATTTTGACACATGAACCCTTGGGGTGGGCACACTCAAACCATAGCAATGATACTACATGTGTCTATCCTTGTCACAGCCTCAGAATGTGCAAATTATATTTCATTCCTTGCCTTTGGACTTGCTTTTAGAAAATGAGACATCAAGGAGTGTAACTGGATCAGAGACTTAAAATGTGCTTGCAAGGGCTTGCTCTTTTGTAATTGGGTGGCCCGTTATGAGAAATATATATCCTGAGTAGCAGCTGCCCTTTCCAACAAGGTTTCTGAATGAACACCCATGAAGCCAAGTTACCCCACTTATAGCTGGACTCAGAGCCACCTCAGCTGACCTACATATACATAAACAAGGGCGGAAAAAGGCTTATTATAATGGACCGCTCAGTGTCAAGACTTTGTTACACAGGATTATTATGGCAGGAGCTGACTGACACATTACCTCAGTGGAGTGATATGGAAATAAATCATTAATATTTGAAAAATACCAAGCATGATTTTGAGGCCAGAATAAGAGCTCAAAATATTATTTATAATTAGGAATCATCATTATTGAAAGTAGTTTTGTACATGATAGTCACATAATAAGTTTGTTCATCAATTAAATGAATCAGTGAACAAAGAATAACTCAAAGATTTTGTAAGAAGTGCAAGAACACTGGGAAAGTGGAAGACCGAGGGTGTCACCATGATCCTTAAAATCACATTCACTCATTCATTCATTTAGCAGACATTCTCTGAACATCTGCTATGTGTCACATGCTGCACTGAATTTGGAGCCAAGAAGAAGACTAAGACCCAGTCCCCTCCCAAGGAAAGGGACAGACAAAGCCTTACTTTGACAGGCCCTCCATGAAACATTTTCCCATGTTCCAACATTAGAGCTTTGCAACAGCTTTCTCAGGTCATCTTTCAGGCCAGAAGACTGAGGCTCAGGAACATTCATCAACAAACCAAAGGTCACTCCTTGTACCATTAGTGTTCACAGCACCAACAAAGTCAAGTTAACGGTGGGTCATGTGTGGTGGGGCAGAGGGGAGGATGAGCTCAATTCCTATTGCTCTGTGTCTTACATGTGCTGGGGCTCAGTATACACTAAGGCTCACAGCACCCAGTTCTTCCCTGCCATTGGAAAAGGCTATGCCTGGGAACAAAGGGGTCCTGGAGGGTCACTGTGTAGGCTCTCAAATTCATTTTGGCAGCCTTGGCTTCAGATCTCTGCCACCTCTGCCATTGGCAAAGACCTGCCTCCCACTCTGTGACTTTGACAAATTTAGACTGCTCAGTAACCTGAAGTGCATTTCAATTTCATAAATTTAGAAATACTCTGGTTAGGCGGATCCCTCCTGCAGTAATGCATCCATTAAGTGCACTTTAAGCCAATTTCAGTATGCTAATCCATCACAAATCGACGTGAAATTTGGGTTCTTGTGAAAATTTCCTATACCTGATCCAAAACCTCTACAGGATTTAGAATAATAAGCAACGATCCCTTAAAGTGACAGACTTGTCATCAAATCTTCAGGGAGGAAAGGATGGGAGCAATTTTAAACAAACGTCCATGATTGTGAATTGACATGAGTGCTGGCTATTCTAACTGGCTGGCCTGAGGAGGTGGTTTGCTTGTTCCAAAAATGCTGCTGCAGCTTTAAGATGTCAGCACTCATTCAGAGGAATGAGGTTGTGTATGCGTCTGCATCCTCAGTCCCTTACACAGAGCCTGGGCTAGCAGACATGCCAAGTAGATGTTTGATGAATGATCTAGTTGAAATCAGCTCACCTGATCAGCAACTTGTCCATCAGACTTAGCTTTCTACGGTTTTGCCTATTTCCCAAAACCAAATGTTCTCCTTACCAATGAAGACTGGGGATTCTAAAATACAGATAGAAGACTCTAAAGGAAAAATCAGAGGCAAACCCCCAGTGATTCCAGTGATGGTACACTGTCAGAATGGTGCACCTGTCCAGCTTAGAGTTTTGGGGGTCAGATTCTGAGAGAAGAAACAACCTACAATTGGTGATACAAGGAACCCATGGGTGATGGAAGATGCAAAAGGTCAGTATTATCACCACCCAGGATTCTATGGTTACCAGTTGTTGAAGGGCAGTACCTATTAACTAGATGTTTTTAGCTGCCTAATAGACATTTTGCCAATAAGATAAAGTTTACAGCCTGGAGCGTTTCACTTCCTTGCTTCTGTCAAAGATTTATAACCCAACCAACAACAAAAATGAGCTGTTGGTAAATTTAGAACAACATCAGCTAACCTAGGTATAAAATACCTGTGCCTTCTAAATAAATTTCATTTTCCTGGTTGTGGACATAATGCAGTCAAATGTTACAAAGTGTTGCTTAGGAAGATAATAAGAATGAACACCCGCAGGAAGTTGGTCTGGAGTGCCTGATAATGACATGTATACTCCTCCCCTGCCCAGCTTTGCTGCTGACCCATCCACACCTGCTTCACCCCCAGCTCTGTGATGCCCCCATATGTACCTTCCCAGGTACCTGCAGGAGTGTTATCCTTAGCTCTTGGCACTGCTTTATCCCAGCCCCAGTTGCCCACCATCCTCTTCTCAGCATGGCTCAGAAGGACCTGCTATATTTTAACATGCTGATTCCTAGGCCCAACCCTAGAGATTCTGGTTCAGTCTATACAGGTTAAGGCCTGGAATCTGCATCATTTACAAGCTCCCCAGTACCCATTGATGTCTGAGAACTGCTGCTTTGGACTCACGTACTGTCTTCCTGGGGCTGTTGTAGTAGCCTCCTCCTATCATTCCCCTCCCTCCTTCCCTTAACCTACCAGTTCTTTCTGCATACACAGCCAGGGCTTTCCCAAAACACAAATATGGATCTGTCCACCCTCTGGTTAATCACCTTTGACAGGCCATGTCCAGCCACTGCAACAACAGAGTGAGTTGGGTCTACATGACAAGGCCAGGGCCAAGGCCTGGCCTCTTCCCTGGGCCCATCTGCCTCTGGATTTCATGCTCCCTTGGACTCCATGAACACTACTTTTGGAGGACTCTCAGAGACAGTAGACAGTGGTTCTAAAAGGACTCATGACGTTGACATCATGAAATACTGGGTGTCCATTGCCAGAGATCATCTGCTCTGAGATGGAGGATAAGGTAAATAAAAGTTGGCTCCTTAGAAGTTACTTTGATGAAAGCGTGGGTGTGTCCATGGGTGTGAGTGGGGTACCTCCCTCCCCCAGTTCACCACAACCTTGCCAGGTACACATAGGGTCTTAGAAATGGCTGCAAGGCCCCAGACTCTGATTCTAACCTCAGCTCTACTCCTCATTAGCTTGACCTCTCACTGGGTCTCGCATCCCTTCTTGGGCCATAAAAAGTGGGACTGGATAATCTGGGAGCAGCCTTCCTCCAGCATATCTCAGGGTTTTTGTTAGTCATCATGCAAAACAGTCAGAATGGGGCTGCTCACTATCTGTATCAGTCTCTTGTTGCTAATTGACAAATGATTTCAAACTTAATGACATCAGATTACTCCCCCTCGTTAGCTCACAGGCTATAGGTCAAAAGTCTAGTGGATTTTCTGATCAGGATCTCACAAAGTAAAGTCAAGTTTTGAATCAGACTAGGATGTAATCTACAGATCCTGGGTAAGAATCCAAGTTCAAGCTGTTGGCTCAATTAATTATAATTACTGATGCCCTCTTTCTTGGCTGGGTGTCAGCTGGGGTTCGCTGGGGCTACCCCATTTCTTCTCATGTGGCACTTGTCCTTCAAAGCAGTAGCAGCATCTCCTTGCTGTTCAAATCTTTCTGCCTTCCTTTATGGCCTGCTGTAATGTCTTAAATGATTGCATTAGCCCACTGAGCATAATCCAGGCAGGGTCTTCTCTCTTTCTACTCATCGGTAATTTCAGTGACATTTGCAGGTCCCTTTTCTTCCATGTAATCCTACATATTCACAGGCATGACACTGAGGGCAAGGTGATGCAAATGATAGGGGCAAAGGTTAGAATCCTCCAGAGAAACAGAACCAATAGGATTACACAGATATGCACGTACATGTGTGTGCATGTGTGTGTATGTTTTATAAGGAACTGGCTCATGTGATACGGACACTCAGAAGTCCAGACCCAGGAAAGCCGATGGTGTAAATCTCAACTAAAGTCCAGCTCAGAAGACAGAAAAGCTGATGTCCCAGGTTAAAGATAGTCAAGCAGACAAAGAGAGAGAGAGACTTCTTTCTTCTTTACTAAGTCTTTTATCCCAGTGGATTAGATAAGGCCAATCACACAGTGGAGGGCAATCTGCTTTATGCATTCTACCAGCTCAAATGCCTATCCCTTCCAGAAACACCTCACAGGCCAACTCAGAATTATCTTTGACCAAACTAAGTATCTACAACATCTCATGGCCCAGCTATGTCAACACATCACAGACGTCATTGAAAACTCAGTCTGCTTCCCCCATCTTCATTAGAAAGACAACCAGGTAGCTCACCCCACTTCTTCAGAAATTTTCCAAGTAGGCTCCAGGGATACCACGAGGGAGCCCTTGAGACTTCCACCGGGGCCCTTGGGATGCCCCTAATCGGAAAGGGTGCAGACATGGGTGTAAACATGATATCGCTGCTGATGCTGGCACCAGGGCTGGGGCAGTTGACTTTCAGGAGTTTGCTTTATCCAGGGCCTCCCTGCACCATGATTTACTCCGCGTGTTTTTTCCTGTATCCTCACAGAGAAGCTCTTGGCATCCAGAAATACAGTCAGTGAAGCTGTATGACAGCTGGAAGTTGCTTCAGTATTGGGATGCAGAGCAAGTGGGAAGTAAAGAAACAAGACTGGCCGCGTACCAAAGCTGAGTGAAGCTAGACAGCAAGGTTTTTCACACCCACCTACTTTTCATGCATGTTTGGAAATATCCATTAAAAATGCTCAAAACTGGGCTGGAGATGTGGCTCAGTGGTAGATAGAGCTCTTGCCTTGTATGTATAAAGGCCCTGGGTTCAATCCCTAGCACCACATACACACACACAGAGTGCCTGAAAATTATTTAGAAGATCTTTTATGTTTCCATCACAAATATAAAAACCACTATCACTTACTATTTAACTTTTTAAAAAATCACAAAGTACGTAGAATTAAAAGAAAAGGTGATTAAATTCTAGCCAGGTACCAGTGAATACCTCTTCCTTGTTAACAGGAGATGAGTGAGGAGCAGAGTTTAAGATCAAGGCCCAAGGTATTTTCTCATAGAGATGAGTTTTTAAAAAGACAGCTTTCTTTAAATACTTCTGATGTTAGTAGAACTGATAAAAGACTGAATCTCTCCATATGTGGTTCCCTTGTGTTTAACGCCCACCCACACACAGGTGGGGTGAAGCAGTGGGGGTGCAGCAGGCTGCCCACAAGGATACGAAACTGTAGATTTGTAGACTTATAGATCAGCCATCTTGAGGAGCTGGAAACTGTCCAGAGGGACTGAGCCCTGCTTTAGGTATGAGAAGTTTAACCTAAATTTTAAGCATATGCAAACCAACATAACACGCTAAGAATTCACTAGAGTTGGAGACCTCAGTCAATGGCAAGATCCTCACTGTTCCTTTCTTCAACATATACCTGGACTCAGGTTGGCCCCAGGGAGAGGGATTCTAGAGGGAGGGGCTCAGGACCAGAGAAGTTGAGGAGGAGTTTCCTGGGCTCAGAGGCCACCATGTTCCCTGACACATGCAAGGCTGGGTCCTCTCTTTCCATAACCAGGAAAACTTTCTGTCTTTGCACCAAGACAACAGTAGTGCCTGGTCATCCCCTGAGGTCAGGCTTTTGTCTGCCTCCTATAGGTACTACATACCCTCAAGGTGCTAGAGATGAAGCCTGAGTAGCCCTCTCTATCCGTCTGCACATCCTTTCCCTAGCCTGGGCCTCTCGTTGTCCTGAGTGTCAAGCACCTATCCTTCCCTACTGGAAATCAAACCTGAAACCAGCCTCCAAAAGGGGCTTCCCTCCTCTCCCAAGTCCTTGAAATGTAAAATCAATTGTTTCCATATTTGCCTCTCTAGGACTGAGTGATGCTCCTGTGTCCTTTCAGGCCTCAGAAAGTGATATATGCTTTAATGTCCTCACAATAACCCAAGTCATGACTTCTTAGGCTGAGATCAGAATCTGTGGCTGTCTCCTTGCAGAGGTGGTTGCAAACACAATTATCTCTTCTTTCAGTTTGTTCAGGGAACTGAACAGGTAGCTAAAAAGTCAATGAATCAAATATTCAGAGATATGGTTACATAATTCTGTTTGGGAATATTTATTATACGAAGGGACCCACAGAACCAGTCCTTTTCTCTTATACCCCAACGAAAGAGCTGTTCTCAGTCTCGTCTAAAAGTGGAACACAAATAAACAAGATCCTGCACAGTGGTAACAACCTCACCAAAAATAGGAATGCTGTGAGTTTCTCTCGGGCTTTATAGTTTACAAACACTTGCTCATTCATCTAGTCCTTTGGGCCTGGTACTTATCTCTAAAGATTCATATAGGAGATATTAATGCCCTGTCTGATAAATAAAGTAGTAGGGTAAGAAAGGTGAAACCTCTTTCACAGGGAATCACATCAAATGAGTTACAACTCTCCTACAGAGGATTTAAATCCAAGTCTAGGGTTGTGGATGTAGCTCAATGCTTGAGCACTCACCTTTGCAAATAAACAAACAAATCAATCCAAATCGAACACACTCTTGGCTAAACACCCTGTACTTGGAAAATCTCAACCTTGTCTCAGGGAGGCACTCCATTTGACTCATTTCATAGATAAGGAAGCAAGATAAGAGAACTTCACTTTGACCCCTTCCTACACCCCATCTCCTGGAATGTTCATCTACCTGCCCCCGCACATTTTTGGGCTCCCAACACCCAGGGACCAGGGACCATGAGGGTTCCTTGTCTATGGATGTTTGTCAGTACTCAGGTTTTCTAATCCTATGTTTTAAAAATATCAACACACAAACCACAGAACATGAGGCTTTCCACACCTTGGCTAATTTCCTGCTGACTCAGCCAGGCTGGGAAGGAGCCAGCTGTGGTTAACTTCTCTGGCCCTTCATGAGGAGTATTCATTGTTGAACAGTCTCCTGTTTAATGAAAAGTACTCAGACCTCTTGCCTGGGCAGGGCCTGGGGATATAGCTCAGTGGAATAAGCGCTTGCCTAGCAAGCGCAGGGTCCTGAATTCAATCCCCAGTACCACCAAAAAAAAAAAAAAAAAAAAAAAAAAAACAAATCTTGCCTGGGCAAAGGCTAAGTGGGCGTGGTCCATTCCCAAGGCTGGCATGCCCAGGGGGGTTGTCTGGGGCTGGCTTCCTCTTCAGTGGGTCTAGCAAGACTGTGTTCCTCTGCAGAGTGCAGAGTACAACCAAGATTTGTATCTGCCAGAGCAGGCCTCCTGGTTCCTCTTTTCACCCTAACTAACATGGTTTTGCTTGGTGAGGCTGAGACAGGCCAATCACTTAACCCCTCTGTAGCTCTGTTTACCTACCTCTGAAATGGTTAGAATGAAATATAGATGTTACTGATTTGTGAAGAAGGTTCCTCTGATTCATCTCCAGACAACCTATTTCTTTTTGAGGGATCTCGTTCAGGGCTGCAGGGCCTTCTTCCCAGAGGCTGAACAAGTGTGTATGCAGTGACTTGAAAGGAGACTTTGAAATGCCTGAGAGCCACAGAGGACAAGGGGAGCACAGATCACCTGGCCCACTCAATAACTCACGAGGCGTTTCTCATTTCTCAGAGGCTTAGGAGACCAGTTCCTGTCCTCAGAGCAGGTGGAGGGCTGAGAGAGCCGGTTTCCAAACAGCTAGAAATGACATGCTGCATTTTAATTTGCAGAAGCCTGAACTAGGGGCTTAATCATGCTTCCGTTACTGCCACTGCTGCAAACTATGAGATTTATGTGACGTGTGTGCCTGGTCCTCTGGGTTACACGTACACTCCCGCTTACCACAGTGGGCACCTGGGGTCCTGTGCCCCCAGCCCAGCTACCACCTCAAGGTTGGGTGTGTCACACTGTCTCAGGCTCAGGACTTCAGTTGCTGGGATAATACGTGGGCCTCTAATCTGCCTCCCTCGCCTTTTACTGTGAGAATAAGCTGATTTCCCAGCTCCTCCGAGCAGTGCCTAGCAGAAGTCTGAGAAAAGGGTGGGGAGCTCTGCTTTGTGTGTTAGCCTGGTATACTGGGAGCTGCTCAGCGGTTAAGGCACAACCTGTGGCCCAGGTCTTTCTCTCCTGAGCCTTCAAGGCTGTGGTCCTGCTGCCTGCTAGGAGGATCCACTGAGTGCTTCGTCTTCTCCAAAGCCGCCCAGCCTCCACAGTTCCCAGCTCAGATATGACAGCCCCCCAGGTGAAGAGTTTGAGAATTACCCCGGCCCCCTACTTGATTGCAGTGTTGACAGCTCACGGACCTGCCCCCTCCTCCCCTGTCCCGCTGCCATCACCCCAATTCAGGTCTCTTCCCCACTTTGCTTAGATTTCTAGAACTGCCTCCCCAAAGATCTCCTTGCTTGAGCCTTGGCCCCCAATCCATCACCTTCCCTGTGGTCAGAGCTCACCAGTCCACCCAGCCCAGTGTCTCATCCTCGCCACCATCCACCCCCATTCCACCCCTCCCCCTCTTGCTGTCACTGCTGGAGGCGCCCTGAGCTGCTCATGGCTTTCCAAGCGCCTGTCCCTTCCTTGTGCCTGCTCCTACAGCTAGGAAGGCAGTGCCCCCTCCATGTGGTACATATGCACTGTGCATTGAGTATTCATGTGCTGTCCTGCAACTCAAAGCTACCCCCACAGTGAGATGGGATTGGGTGATGAGTTCTGGCCAAGGGTTGGGGAGTATGATGACGAGTGTTGTTTCTAGCAGAAGCATGGAATAGCAGGTGAGACTACTGCCTGGCAGTGCTGTCCAGCCCCCGCTGGGGAAGAGATGAGGGATCTCTAAGGCCGCAGCAGGCTCAGCCACTGAGCCTCAGTAAGGACGCCTAGATGTTGACTCCCAGTATAAGCAGCAGTGAGGGGCCCGTGGTCCATGGCCAGTGTGCATGGAGAGGATACATATTGCATATGCAAAGCGCTACCATGTGAAGGCTGCTAGTGACTAACAGAACAGACATGTGTCCAGCCCCACCTGCATATCTTTAGCACTGTATGATTTCATCATCCTCTTGTCACTTCCCGAGTGCTGTCTAAATATCTCACACACAGTGTACCTCGTCCAACCCCCACGATGCTCTTCTGAGGCAGGTACTATTTATTATTCTCATCTTCCAGGCTAGGAAACTGAGGCTCAGAAAGGTCACATGCCTTAATTACTCAGCTATGAGGAGCCCCTGGCCCATCGCCAATGTGCCTCTCCGTTACTAGACCCTTTCCTTATCCCTTCCATATACTCAGCACTTAGCACAGGTTCCAACACTCCACAGGTTCTCAGGGAACTTTGTTGAATGAATACTTAAGGGATGCTTCCCTTTCTTACTTTCCTTTTATATGATGGAGTTCTGAGGAGTGAGCAGTCTGTGAATGCTAGGGCAAATGTCTCCATTCCTGGGCAAAAGAAAAGTGAACCCAAGGTAACAAGCAGGAACACTGTTTGAAGGTCCAGGGGAGTCGGCTCTGGGAAGGGACATGAATGGTGGGAGGAGGGCTGGGATGTGACGAGACAGTTGCATTTTGTCCTTCACTGACTGGCTGCTCGTGCCAAGCTCTGGGAAGAAGGGACACTCAGTGCTGTCTGGGGCAGGAGCTTGTTGAGATGACTATGCCCAGCTGACCATTTGCTTAGCTCCAGGAATCCACTGAAGGTGGTTGTTTGCTTATCTTTCTCCACTGGGCCGGGTTTGAGGTAAGATCCACTTAGACAGCCAGTGGGTTTGCAGTCACACTTCATGATCAGCTCCTGGCTTTTCTCAGGAATTAGAAAACATACAATCAAAGGCTATCTCCCATCTGGATCCACTATGTGCAGGAAGGAGACAAAGGAGGACAGGACCCTTCTTCTTCCTTAGGATAGCATCCTGTCTCTCCCTTGCCATGATGCCGCCAGCCTGAGAAGGAAAGCAACAAAGACTGGGCAGAGCTGATGAGATCAGAGAAAAGGGAAGTCAGAGCTTAACATCCTGTCTGGAAATGCCCTGCATCTGGACTTCTGAACTGTGAGGCACCTAATGTCCTTATGGCTTAAACTAGTTTGTATCAAGGCCTTTACTCTTTAGGGCAGATAACCCTAAACTGATATACACCAGAAGTCTGGGCCTTCTCCTGTTGGCAGTATTATTGAGGGCAGGTTTGGGATCCAGGAGCAGAGAAGCCTGGAAGCAGGTAGGAGCTGGGGGCCCGCCCCAGCCACCCGGAGCCTACACCACCAGTACCCGGCAAAGAACCTTTGCCCATGAAATGACCCCCCATCCAGCCACTAAGACTGTGCCCCAAAAACAGCAGATAACCAGTGCGGCTTGTCACAGAGACACAAATGATAACGCCCAGGAGGCATACCGTACATTGTCTCTCCACTCACAGTGACCTGCTCAGGTCTGCCCCTGTCAACACACCGTTGTTAGAAAGCACGGTTAGTTGGGAAGGCGGAAAGGCAGCCTCAGAATCACAGGCTCTGCCTCTTTGTTCCCATCATCAGTAAACCCCGGACCTGAAACTCCGGAACCCTCAGTTCCAGGACTTCAGGAAACAAAACAGATCCCCGAATTAGTCTCTTTATGCTGCTCAGAGAAGACACACTGCCTGGGGCAGCCTCCTAATGTATCCTAAATGCTCATTAAATGTTTAGTAAATGGAAGACCGGATGCTCAGGGCACTTAAGAGACATGGTGTGGCGTTAATCCAAAATCTCAGGGGAGCCCCATTGGAGAAGGCACTTGGAATCACACAGTCTTGCAGTTGTAACTCTGCTCTCTCATTTCCTGGCTGGATAACCTTCCGGTGGTCCCTTTACACCTCTGCACCTCTACTTCACCTACTGTAAAGTGAGGAAACTCATTTTGCTAAAGGTTGGGTCCCTGTCAGACAGGGAGAGGAGCATGGCTCTCTGGAGGAGTCAAAAGCACAGAATTAAAAAGGAGGGAAGGGGGGTGAATGTGCCTGCTGGGAGAGAAGTGGGGGGAGCCAGCAAGCTGATCTGTCCTTAGAAAAGAGTGTTTTCTCACTGATTTTTGCTTCCAACATTTATTCTCTTTCATGGATTAAACAGTATGCATTTGAGTTTGTTTATATAAGTTGTTTCCCTGTCACCTGCCAATGAGACTGGCTGAGACCTGCCTGCGTCAGGAAAGTCTAGTGCCCAGGCTAAAGTAGCACCCTCCTGTATCTGCTTTCCCACACTCTAAAATGGTAGGGCTCTGATGGATTCACAGGCTTCATCCAGTGTCACCTACTCCCCGCTGGTCAGCCGACCAAAGAGACATCCTCACTCTTCACACCCAACTTCCGAGGCTCACATATCCTTCTTGTTTACATGAGGGTCAGGGGAAGTTGGAGATCCTCCTTCCAAGAGGTGTTACCTCAGAAAGGTGCTCCTGCAGAGAGAGGACCATACCGCAGCCCTCCCATCAGCATTCAGGACTCCCATGGCATCTCTAAAACAGCAGCCTGTGAGGCCAGCATTATGATGAATCTGAGGTATTGGATAAATATTCACACTGGCAAATCCATGAGCAGATGATAAAACCGGAACATACAGGAATAACACTGATTCCAGTGGTCCTCACATCCAAGAAACCAGTGCAAAAGATATACTGGTTCTAGAACACTCTCCGCATCTTCCTCATGACCTGACTGACATGTATTTCCTTTTATCCTATTGCATGTAAATGGAGGTCTCAGATCAGCTGCCCCTATTAGCATATAAAAATCTTCCCATTCCATCAGTGGCCACTATTCAAGAAACTTCCTCACAGTTCCTGCAGAGTTAGGATCACAACATTCTATGAACACTGGGAAATGGGGTGGGGGGTGAGGACAGGGTATAGAGTAGGATCCAACACAAATCCAGATCCCGCAGACCCCCGCCCTGCTTAGCTCCCACTGGGGCAAGGAATGACAAGAACGTCAGGGCTCTTGCCTAGCAGACAGGACTCCAGCCCCAGGAAACCGAAGCAAAAGCCAGTCTTAGGATGGGGCTTGCATCGAAGAGGAGAGGGAAGATGTCACTGACAGCCCAGAGGTACTCCCGGGCAGATGTTTGGTCCACTGGCTCTGGTAGACTTCGGGATGTACACCTACTGGCAAGAGAAAAGATCTGATGTTCTTAGGGTCCCTTCATGGCCTCAGCAGCTCTGGTAGGGAGACTTTAGAAAGGCAGCAACTAATGTCCCTAATAACACAACCATCACTCCCCTCTTCCCACTGGCCAGAGTTTTCTCTGAGTACTGCTAGCACCTGGAACTTGAGATACAGATGGCCAGTCAGAAAAAAGCCATACAGAATCTTGCACTTTCTTAAAGATGGTATGTAAAGGATGTGGGCAGGGGCTTCTGATGAAGATGGAATGTTCCTCTTTGGTTTAGAAAGTATTAGAAATGAATTGCCTGCTGAAGATAGAAGACTGCTTTGCTGGGTAATATTGATTATCTTTGGGGCCAGAAATTGTTTTGCAGTTGTTGCTGATTGAAAGGTTTTCTATTAATTCTTACTGACAGGCACAATAAGAAATATTGAATACTTAATTGCTTTTGAAATAATTACACCCCCAAATGTAATATCTTAACCAACATTTCATGCAATCGATGTTTTGCTGAATGACGGTGGTTGCGAAGGTGATGGAGGAGGCCTGGGTGGTGGAGGGGAGAATTGAGGCCCTGCACTGGGAGGTGGGGGTAATGCAGTCCTCTCCTGTTGGAGCCTCCACGTCATTCTTGCTCAGTTTTGAACCACTAACAAAGCTGGTAGACATGGAGGTCTCATCAGGGACCAAGAAGAACAGAAGTTGGAATCCTTTGCTGAGGGTATCCATGGGAAAATGGATGGAACATAAGCATAGTCATCAGGGACCAGATCCACCACCATTCTGGTCCAGCTACCTTGGGGAAGTTAGTCAGCCTCTTACAACTTTTGTCTGTACAGTGAGTCTGACTGAGACCCGTTTTAGTTCTGAAAATGCAAAAAGAAGAATTAATAGATGTGAAGGCATTTAATAATCTATGAACGCATTTTCTCATTTGTTTAAAAAGTTTATTTACCTTTATCTATACCAGCACTACTCTAGGTACTAAGGTAGCCATGAGTAAACCTGCTGAAGTCCCTGCCCTCAGACGAGTTATTCCCCAACAGGGGAGCAAGTGAGGAGGAAGATAAATAAATGCAGTCAGCCCTCTGTATCCACTGGTTCTGCATCTGGGAACCCAACCTACCTCCAATGAAAAATATTATCATTCCTGTGCTGAACATGGACAGACTTTTTCTTGTAACTGTTCCTTAAAGAACATGGTATAACAACTATTTACATAGCACTTACATTGTATTAGTTACTATAATCTGCAGATGATTTAAAGTGTACGGGAGGATGCATGTACATTATACGCAAATACTACACCATTTATATAAAGGACTTAAGTGTCTATGGATTTTTTTTTTATCTGAAAGGAGTCTTGGAACAAAGCCCCTATAGATACTGAGGGATGGTTGTAAAACATGGAGCATTCTAGTAACAAACCCAGAGGAACAGTAAATCAGGAAAAATGTAAAATCAAAGGTTGGAAGGAGAGAGATGGAAGGCAGTTGGTACAGACAATGTTTTCACAGAGTGGTTACAAGAAGGACAAGTGGGCTCGTGAAGGTTTTAATTTATGAAGAGATAGTACAGTGTATTTGGATACTGGAGGGTGTGAGGCCACAGAGAAAGAAAATCTTGATGCAGGAGAAGGTAAAAATTGCTAGAACAATATCTCAGAGCAGCTAAGCAACAATGGGCTCTGGCTCCTCAGGGTTGGTCTCATCTGGACCAGAGATGTGCCACAGTAAGTGGCAAGCAGATAGACTGAGAGCAAATAGGGAGGGAAATGGGGAGCTAGTGGACAACCTTAGGTGGATTTACTGTCCTCACTGAGGCAAGTGCAAGGCCATCACAGAGAGAGGACATGAGGTGAAGGTGCTGGAAGTCTTCAGAGAGACAAGGGAGTAGTAGGATGACCAGCTATATAGGGCCATGACCCAGAGTTCCAAGTTGGCAGGAGAGTGTGGTTGTCTTTCTGTAGCCATGTTTGGCTTCCAGAGTATACACCGGAGGAGGTGACAGAAAGCATGATTCAGGAGCATTGCAGTTTGCCAAGAAAGCATGAGAGATGGAGAGGGATTGGAAGTGCAGACAGTGTCAGCCCAGAGGATTCACACCAGGAGAGGAGCTTGGACAGCATCAATGAGAAGGTGGCAGGACCAAGGAACAGAACCTTTTGGTGGAATCAACAGATTGTTGAATGCAAAAAACCAAGGTTGGTAGCCATACAGACTCCAGCTGCACCTCTGGTTTAGGCAAATCTTCACAGTAGCACTTTCTGAGATTTCTCCACAACTCAGAAACGTGGTGGGTGGATCCCATTCTCCGGGTGCCTGAGGTCCCTGGAGGAGAAGGAACATTGGGGCACTTTTCAAATATACTCTGGTCCCAGGAGATGCCTGGGCAGGGATTCTCCTGAGTTTAAGAAGTAGAGAGAAAATCATTATTCCCATTCTACAGATTCTACAGTAATGTGGATGTGACTTGGGGAGATTAAGTAATTTGTTCTCAGCCATGAAGGGCGTCTGAACCAAACCTGAGCCAGACTTGTGCCCAGTGTCAGATTCTTAACCACTACCCAATACTTCTTCCTCCCTAGCACCCCCACCTGCTTGCAGGCAGTGAGCTGAATGTACAAAACACTCCCTTGGTCCACCCAACAAACATTTCTGCCACCATTATTCTGTGGGCCCAACCTGCCGACCAGAGCACACCTCAGAAAAGCTGCTTCTCCTTCTTCTGGCAGGCACCTTGCTTGACTTCACAATTCCACTGCCATTAGGCCATGACTTTCAGAGTACTGAGGTGGATTTTTTAACTGACTGCTCTAATTGCCCCTGGATCAGCCCCCTGAATACTAAAAATAAAATAAAAATTCAAAATGTTAAAAGTCATATGTTCCACTAAGAATTTGAAAGAATAGGAAATCATACTTTTAGAAAAGTCACTTGATATTACTTTAAAATGCCTTCCACTGGAGATTCCATTTCAGCCTGAGGCAAAGCTATAGCGCCCTACCCTCTACCACCCCCAGGGTGGACTGGGTAGGGCTGCAGTGGGAGGAGGTTGTAGAGAGATGATGTCTCCCCAGTGAGGTGGAATTTTGAGCAGTCCAGCCAGGCCTCTTTTCAGATAAAAAACTTGGCTCTGATCCACACTTGATAAAATGAGACCTTTTGTAAAGATGCTTCAGAGCATCTCTGCAGGAGCCAACAGACGCTTGAGGAAGATCCATTTTCCTTCATAGCCACCCTGGAACCTTCAGAAACAGCACCCAGGACATCAGCCTAGAGCTCCTAAACTGAAGAAGCTGAGGCTCCCTCTCTACCACAGACTGGTTCAGCAGGGACAGAAGCCAAGAGGAAGTGGACACCCAAGGCACGGCCACAGGAGTCCTTTGGTACACACCCGGCATGAAAGGCTCCAGAAGAGTGGGGATGTAACCTCATATTGACCCAGGGAAAGAACAGACATGGCCCCAGAGCCTCTGACCTATCAGCCCTCAGCCCGAGACTACCGTCTGTCCCCAAATCCCGGTGCACAGTTGGTCCCTGTTTTGACCTCTTAGTAGCACTTGTCTCTAGTGGTCACCCACCTTCTCTGCCTCCTACCGTTCCAGTCATTCCCCCTCATCCTGCATCTCTACCTGCTTCTTATTTAAAGATCCACCGCAGCTCTTATTCTGTTCCACCAGGCTCATTCCTGCAAGATCCCACCCACTTCTGCTCCTCCTTCTGGTCAACACGTTTGTAAACCTGCCATGTGCGAGGTGCTGACCACACGCTGAGTTTACGTTAGAGTTGGGGAGGCAGATGGGAAGAAAGAAGTGCTTGGCCTTGAAAGTCCAAATTTTTCCCCCAATTGCCCCAAAGTAAAGGATTCCAGCCTCAGTTTCCCCATCTAAAAAAATAAAAAGTTTGGACAATAATCTCATCTAAAACAACACTGTTCTGCCTAGGTCAGTGGTCCTTGGCCACCTGTGCATACAGAACACTTGAGGGACTGGATCGTAAATTTTATCAAATTTATGCCAATCAGACTTTAAACAGGCACATGTGGTTAGTGCCTATTATCTTGGATAGTACATCTCCAGCCTCCCTATCCTTCCATGTCAGGGACTCCACAGTTCCATGAAAGCATTAGCCAACAGTTCAATGAAGTTACCTGCGAAATCTGAGTTGATCGACAAAATAAAGAAACAGGGGAATGAAAACAATTCTGATTTTCAAACAGTTGGTTTCTCCTTCCAAAGCGAAGGCTCCACACCCCATGAGAGTCCTGGAGAAGGATGGGAGCTGCCATCTAGGGCCCTGTTCTCTCCACTGGCTGCATGTCAGAATCTGTTTATGGCCCTTATTAACCAGTTCTCACCCAAAACAAATGAACTCAATCTCCAGAGCTGGAGCTAGGCCCGAGTTATGTATTTGAAGCTGCCAGCAACTCTGATGTACAGCTGCTATTTCAGCTGCTGAACTGGTGGGGAAACTGAGGTCAAGAGGAGAGAGCAGTTTGTTTACATCCCACTGTGAGCTCATCTCAGAGCTTGAGCTGGGACCCAGCACCCCAAGTGCTTGGGCCAGGCTAGCTTTTATGCAGAGCTGGTACAACCAAATGGCAAGCTGTGTCAGGACCCTTCAGGGTCACCTTCCAACCCATCTCAGTAACTGAGCTGGGCTCAAGCTCGGCCTCCATCTTCTGTGTCTTCTTGATTTTCATCAGCAATAGTTTTAATAGCTGCTTACATTGGGCTGAACTGTTAAGACTGGGCTCCGTAAATTGGAGACAGAAACCTCTCCCTTACTGTATTGTAAAATAAGCAGTTTTCTAAGGAAACAGACTCACACCTATGCTCATTCCAGATACTGAGAGACCCAGCATCACAGCCATCCACCACTGATCTGAAGGAAGGAAGAAGGTGGATAAGTGAGAAGTGGAGAAGTCATCCAGGGAAGTGGGTGCTGGGTCAAGGGTCAAGACCACCTCCAGGCCGAAAGGACAGTCACCAGCCACAGCTGGTCTTGTGGTTCTGCTCAGCTTGCTGATCCTGGCAGAGACCACTGGCTGGGAACTTCCTGGTTGGGCTGGATGTTCTCACCTTGGCCACTGGAGTCCCTTCTAGAACCAAGAGCAGCCGCTCCTCCCTTCTGCTGCTGGCAGGGTCACCTCCCCAGGAGCCCTGCATTTGTTCCTGGCTGCTCCTCCGGCCTTTTGTATAGCCAAATAATGTCTGATGTGTGGCAAAGATTTCTTTTGTATATTCTCAGATTTGGCCTGGCCTAGCCTGGTGATGGCCAGTCATAGCAGACCTGGTTTCAAGTGTAATACTTGATAGTGGTGCCACCTCCTATCAGGACGTTGGCTTCTTCATCTTTCAGATAGGGATAAAACAGAGCCCACCCCCAGGACTGCAAGGAGGGAGGGACTGTTCACACAGCCTAGGCACACAGCCAGGGCCCAGCAAGTGTGAGTGGTTCCCTCCTACTCCCCTACCTTCCGATGGTCAGTCTTTGGCACATGGGCCCGTCTAATTTCCCTTTGTTTTCTCACATGGGTGCTGTGGGTATTCTGTAAATTTGTGCCAAAGCCATGGAAAAGAAAAAAATCTAGAAGAGAAGACTTAAGATCCTCACTCCCCCATTTCCTCCCAAGGAATTAGAATGTAAAGTATCCCCCTGCTCCCTGATAAACCTGACAAACACAAACCATCCTGCAGCCACTTCCTCCTTGCACACAGAGACTTCAAATGCTTTCTCCTGAACAATAGGAGGAAATGAGGGGGAACTGGGAACGCAGACTGAATATCGCTGAATTGTTCAAAAGCCTGCCTTTAGGATGCTGGGGGCGTGAAAAGGAGGAGACCAGCGAAGAGAGGGGTTTGGCTTGACAGTGGAAGACAACAGGAAATGGTTCAGGGTGTGTGTGTGCGTGTGTGTGTGTGTGTGTGTGTGTGTGTGTGTGTCTGGTAGGTATGTAATATATGTGTCCTGTGATGTGTATGTGGGTGCATATGGCAGGTTGTATGTCTGTGTGCTATATGGCAGTTGTTTGTATGGCTGGTATACAGTGGTATGTGGTGTGATGTGTGTCTTACATGGTGTAATGTGTGGTGTGTGTTGTATGTGTATGTGTATAGCATATGGGATATAGAATGTATACATAGTAGTATGTGGGATGTGTGTGTGGTGTGTGCTATGTCATGGCTGTCTTGTATGTGGTTTGACTATGTATTATATGGTATGGTGTGTGTAGTGGATGTGAAGGTATATGGTATGTATGAGATTTGTATGTGTGTCTATGTCCAACATGCAGGTTGTTATAATATATGTGATATGTGTGAATGGTATGTGCATGTATCTTACGTGTGGTGTAAATGTGTATTGTGTGTTTGTGGCATGTGTGTGTGTTGTGTATCTGCTATGTAAGTGTGGTGTGTGTGTATGTGTGGTGTGTGTGTGTAAGTATGTGTGGGTGTGGTGTGTAGAGAAGTCATGGAAGGAGCTCCTTCTGCTCAGGGAGTTGGAAGCAAGGCCACTGAAGTGGGGAGTGCTCTCTGACCCCAAGAGTTCTCCAGTAGAATCAGCCACCCCCAAGCATGGGAAGGTGCCATCCATGGAGACATTACTCCTAGGACCACCGTGGATGGCACAGAGTGCCCAGCTTGTGAGTGCCCTCTCTGGAAACCAGTTTCCCTTTCTACCATGGAGAAGCCAGGCTTTTGGACATGGTCACTAAAGGGTAAGAACTGTTCACAGGTAAAGCCAGCACTGGGACCCAGTTTGGAGTCCCAGACGCTACTCCTTGGCACTCTGCAAACTTGAGCAGGAAACCTCAGAAAAGGGTTCATTTTAAGGATCAGTGAACTCCAGAGGAGGTAGGATGCCTTTACCATCAACATCTCTTTGTTATTATCTAACCATCTGAGTTTCTCTGTCTTTCTGTCTCTATCTTTATCTCCCTTTGTTCCTGTCCTTGTCTGTGTCTCTCCATATCTCTATTCCTGTCTCCCTCTGTGTGTGTTTCGATCTCTCTGTATATCTTTGGGCATCTTTCTCTGCCTCTGCTTCTGTCTCTCTTAGGCCTATGTCTCTCCACCTTGGCCTCTATGTGTCTCTGTGTCTCACTATGTCTCTGCTCTGTTTCTGTCTCTCTGGGCCATACATCTCTCTCTACTTCCCCCGTGGATCTACTGCATCTGACCACACAGTGTGATGTCTTTCATGTGCTGTCTGGTCTCTAGGTTGCCTGGTCCAGTCTTCCATTTGATGAGCATCTACAATTTAACACTGTGAGCCGGATACTGAGAAACCAAGGGGACTCAAAGCAGTTTGAGCAAGGCAGTTTAACCCTCATGGGCTTACTTGGTATTTCCAGCTCTCAGTGGAAGAATATGATTGGTCACAAGTCAAAAGACTGCTGGTTTCGGGGCCCATGGGCCAATTAGCTGCAACAAGAGGAGTCGCATAACACCAAATGCCAGAGCTGGAACCACTAGTGGGACTGTGAGTGGGCCAAGTCCCACCTGCTTCCTGTCTTTGTAAATAATTGATCAGAACACAGCCATACTGGCTCATTTACATGTTATTTATGGTTCTTTCACACTAACTCAGCAGAGCTGTGCAGTTGTGACAAACATTGTATGGCCTGCAAAGCCAAGGATACTTACTAAGTTTGCTGACCCTTAACTGTGACAACGGATGTGAAAGACCCATGAGTATCACAAAATGCCATAGAAATGAAAGGAGCTGCAGTTACAGTTATGATTCCCCTTATTGTCCTGGGACTTCACCAGACTCAGCTGGACCCCTGGATAGAGTACTTAACATTCTAGATGTTATTTTCCATGGTGAGCGACTTCCAAGTCATTTGCAGATACAAAACAGTCTGATCTACCCTGGTCCTGCTGGTTATAAATAGAACCTCCACTGGGGCTTTGTCAAGACAACATGAGCCCACGAAAAGACACGGGGAGATACGATTGCTCACCCAGATGTTGCACCCAGCATGTCATCACCATTATCTCACTAATCCTTTCAGCAGCCTAATGAGTCGATTTTGTCATCGCTTGATTTTACTGAAACTAAGGCTTGGAGAGAGCCTCGCAATTATGAGAGAGAGAGCTAGGATAGAACCCACAACTGGCAAAAGTTCCTACCTTCTTCCCTGAGCTGAGTTTTGTACAAATCATGTACTTAAGTCATTCATGCTGTTAACATTTGAGTCCATAATCTGTGCAAATCTGTGCACAGGGTGCTTGGGAGAACAGGAAGGGTGATGATGAGTGGCACATAGCTGTTGCTTATGGAGACACCATCTGGGCTGGGTAAATGGAGAGAAGAGCTCAAATTTGAGGTGGAAGAAACTAGCTCCGCCTACATGTTCTAACTGTGCACTGTGGCACCAAAACAGGTGAACATTCAGGAACTTTGCTGTTGCAAAGAACCTTAAGAAATACTTACATCAGTGCCACAGTAGGCTGTCAGCTGTCACCTGGACCCTTCTCTTCACCTGACTTGGGTTACCTTTCCCAGGGGGCATTGCAGGAAGCAAGGTCATGTGACTGTTCTCAGAGAAAGTAAGGGGCACTGCTTCCTCCCTGGTCTGTCAAAACCATCCTCACAGTGTCTTCCTCACAGTTTGGGAACAGAGACACCTCTAATGAGACCACAGAGATGGTTGAAGATGGCATTAAAGATGACAAAGATACAAGACAGAAGGAGCCAGGGTGACTCAATCATCCCTTGGAGGTTGGCTGTCAAACCATTAAGTGGATTGTTACAAGAATGAGAACAAGCTTTGATCATGTTTAACCAGAGAAGGTGGGGGCGTTGTTTATTATAAGGAGAGTTATTCAACACAACTACTTCCCCACACTGGCTCTTGGTTAAAATCATATATAGAGCTTATTGGGCCCCCATGTCCCCCTAAGCTCACCCTGGATGTCTTAATTCAGTAGATCTGGTCTGTGGTCTAAACATGTACATTTTCAAAAAGCTTGATGATTTTGATGTACACCCTGATTACATGACCATTTGGTGTCTAGACAAAACTTTTCATTTTATACATTTTACCAAAAAAAAGAAAAAGAGTCTTGGAGGTCATTGTACCAAGTCACATAGCTCTTCAGAGACACAGGTGGAGCCAGAGTATAGTTCTCTCAACATCTAATCAGTGACAAGACTGAGCTCCTTGTTCAGCATCCACATCTATTAGCACCTGGTAACATTCTTAAACCTCTAATGGCACCGTTGGGAGATCTACAGGAAGACATCTTTTTTGTTGACGGGGCCTTTGGGAAACCAAACTGTACACAAATGTTTTGGGAGAACGGTTATTTGACTTTAAGGATCAAATCAGAATGTTTGTTTGCCAAAGCCTTTCCCACTCACAACAACCTGTCCCCACCCTCACTGTGGCCCTGACCTCTGACTGTGCCTGGTGGCTCCACTCGAGCTGATTACTGTCCTCCTGTATGTAGATGCCCAGTTATAGAGGAAAGATAGAGCTGCTTTCCGTGCTGAGAAGGTACTAGTTTTCCAGAGCCCAACTTGCCTTATTTCTGCACTCCCAGCCCCAGATCTTGAGTTTGCTCTGTCTAGCTTTGCTGAACATCTGATTTCGAGATTAGTGGGACATTTCACCATTCATATGTCATATACTGACTTGACCCGGTCACACACTAACTTCCCTGGTAGACTAATCGTATTTACAAACTAACTCTGGCTGTGCCCTAATGTGTCCCGGTGGAACCATAACTGGATAGAATGCATATTTGTCAAATTATCTCTGTACTATTCCTCTCAAGCCTGTGTCTTACACACTCAGCTGTGAACTATTGAGGTCTGATGTCCCCCAGCCACCTGTGAGTTGACCTGTCTTTCCTCCCCTTACCTTCCCTCCTCCATACCATGGCTCAGTACCCAGGGGACCCCAGCACACAGAAGGTATTTCTTAATACCTCTGAGCCACAACTCTCAGTTTCAGCCTGGAGCAATCACTGTCAGGGTTTATGTTAACTTTTTAAAAAATAATAGCCTAGTTGCAAGTCAGTGAATAGTTCACTGGCAGAAGAGTCACCTCTGAGAGCATAATCTCCAACAAGAAGCTTTAGATTCTCTAGATTTCTGCATTTACTACTGAAAACAACTTACCAAGGAGGCACTGAAAATTTTATTCCATATTTTAAAGTCAAGGCTGAGATTTTTAATTTCTTAATGGGTTTATAACATTAATAAAATTATCACATAATATGGTGCTCTTGCCAGACACCATATCTAATTCTCATTTTGAGTTGAGCCGTATGACCTCCGAGTTGCAGAGCCCTTCTTTTCTTTCAGCCCCTGCACTGAGCACATCATGGACCTACAGCTTGGGGATTCGTTGTATCGTGGCCCAAAAACAGCATCTTCCAGAGTGAGCTAGTTGGGCCCTCTGGGATGAAACCCCATGACATCTGTGGCAGAGGCTCCTAAGGTTGCCTCTGCCTGCACCTGCATGGACACCAGGCTAGGATCTCTGGGATGGCAGTAGATACCAATGGTGGTGGGTTCTAGAGCTTGTGGAAGGAGCTAAAGAGATTGCTTTGGTGGAGGATGAGAAACTGGGGGTTCAGACAGCCTTTGAGGGCACATTGGGTGTGGAACCAAGACTGAAATTCAAAGTTCTCTCCTCCACCTTCATATCAATCCAAAGGTCATTCAGTACCTCCTTATGTGCAGAAAAATGGTGGCCCTAGGTCTCTGGGTTCATGGTCTAATTCTCTGCCTCCTGGATGCAATGGCAAGCAGAAACACTGGAATGACACCAAGGATTTGCAGGCAGATTTATTTATGTCAATAGGCATCAATTGGGATCCCTCTCAAAAATGAGGCCTTGATCCCTGGTGGTCTAGGAGTTACATGAGATAAGCAAGCAGGAAGTACAGAAGCAGAATGGCTTGTCAGTTGAGGATTGGTTTATACAGTGTGCATGTTAGTGAACAACTATGCATCACAATGACTAGCCATTTCTAAGAGACAGAAACAACCAAAACTGGAACAGAAACTATTACCTGGGCAACTAAGAAACTGAAGTATACTGGCTGGGGGCAGCAATTACTGTTACATTTCCTCCCTCTTTTAGTTTCCCCAGCAAATCTTTGCTGGGCATATTATATCTGATCTGAGACAAGGCCCAACTAGAATTTAGGCCTGTCAGTTCTGCAACATTACTCTGGCAAGGTAGTGAAGGAGTATAATCGGATCTAGGAACATGTCCAATGTATCTTAGACACTCATCAAATCTTGGTCAAGTGTTTGGGTGATCGTTCTATTATCTTGGGGCAATCATCCATAGAGTTTAAAGCAAAAAAATAAGCACAGCTAGAAGGGGGTGGGGAATCAAGGACTCAGGTAAGCATAATCCAGATCAGTTAACAAAAACTACAGCTAGCAGGGATGGGGCATGGAAGCAAAGACTAAGGCAAGCAGCTGGAAAAGACACAAAAATCAAGGGGAATACTATGGAGCAATCTTATGAACAATGTTCTCATGCTTCACCTCTGTGTTCATCTATCAGGAGCAAGTCTTTGACTGCATTGTCTCTTCAGAGTGAGCTGTCTGGTCCAGATACATTTTTCAGCACATCTAAGGCTAGATTTCTGAAGCTTTTAGAAATAGTTAATATGTACCTGAGTTATATGTGTATGAGTTAGTTACAAGCTGTTTTTTAACTTTTCTAGAGTTTTCTGGCCTGTATGCCATATGTAATTTTTATTTAATCTACTTTTTGAGTTTCCTCTGCTACAAATGTAGGCCGGTTGCCATTGCCCATGATCAAGGGTAGGCCATATCCGGGGAAGATTTTTTACAGAAAGACCCCACAAACTTTTATTGTCTTCTCAGTTTGGGTAGGGAATGGGAGGTCAAGGCCAGTGACACAGACTGAAACCTGAGCTGGCTGCAGGGGTATAGGTGCCAGTGCAGAAGTTTGAGCTTGCAGAACATACAGTGGGGGAAGATCAGTCAACTGGATCCCCAGCGGGGACTTAGGCCTCTGGACAGGATTATTTTTCATCATTGGGGCAGGTTTCCAAGCAGAACAGGAAACAGTTTGCTGTGAAGATCATCCCTGCAGGAGAGTTTTGGCCAAAATTGTTTCATCTGAGGTTACCACAGGGTATCTACCCCCTGTCAGACTTCATCTCTAACAGAGCTACTTTCATCCATAAACAGCATGTATTCAGCATCTGTCAAGGGGTCCATTTTTTAGAACAGTTCATCCCAATATAGCATGTCGCACCTGGATAGTTAGGTCTCAGTCTAAGGTGAGCTTGACAGATTTCTGGATCAGGACAGTGGCTTTTAGAGCATGGAGGCAAAGAAGAAAGGCAGTCCTTGGAGGCCACTGCATGCTCCCAGGGACTGACATTCTGAAGAACACATACAGAAGTCAGCATCTCCAAAAATTTGTGTTTTTTCTTATCATCAGTCTCTGCCAGATATTGCAGCAGAGTTTTTGTGTCTTAAGTGTTTGTCAAAGAAGAAACAAGTTTTTGAACCTCTAGGAAGTTGAGTCCACATTAGTTGCAAAGGGAGCTGGTTGAAGAAGGCATTTTTTTTTTAGGACCAGGCAAGTGTACTAGCAAGCTATGAGTGGCAGAAGACTGAAGAAACATGTATGGAGGACAACTACAATAGCATTGGCATTTCAGAGATCTTGGACTGGCTCTACAGGCAGAAGAGGTATATTTTAGCAGTTTGACAATCTATATTGTCTGCTCGGGGGACTCTGATGGAGCTGGAAGGGACAGAGAAATCTCAGAGAAAAGGTGCTGGTGGCTTGGCCATCTGTTGTTACAGCCTCCCAAGAAAACAGTGGAAGAGTTCCCAAACCCATGTGGCAATTGATTAACAATCCAAAAAGAGTGCATGGGTTGGAAACCATAGAATGTAAGGCGATGGCTGCATTGTTGATGGCTGACAGCAACAAGGGTCATATTGAAATGTCACAGTTGATGGCAAGGCCCAGGGGCAAGTTTTTAGCTTCTACATCTGGAAGGAGAGTTTTCAGAACTTCAGAACTGTGGTTGTCTCAGACTGATGCAGGCATCATCTTACTCTAGAGGAACAGCCAGAGTTGAAAGTGCAAGGTTAAATGAGAGGGAGGCTGACTGGCTTGGTGCAAAGGAGACAGTCACTTCTAACTTAAAGAAGAGGTCTCTTTCCACAAGTGGTATGAGAACTGGCTTATACAGGAATTCATGCTTAATAAAGCGTCCACCAGTCTCACAGGATCTGCTCTGGCAGAATTTCTTTTCAGTGAAGGCTCCAGTGTGTAACTTCAGTAACTTTAGACATGTTCATTGGCTTCTCGCATCCCTCTTTGAGGCCTGTCAGGAGAGCAATGTGATACTGATCTAAGTCTTCATGACCCTCTGCAGCATTACAGTCGCAGTTTGGACATGTGTTATGGTTTACATCTGCATGTCCCCCCAAATTCTCATGCAGTTATGGGGTGGTTTTTGGAGTTTATGACCAATCCATGATCCAATGCTGGGATTATGGGTGTGAGAGCTACACTTGCCCTAGTGAGGATAGTTTGTATATCTAAGGGGGAGAAAGAGGCAGCTGGCTGTCCTCCGGCCATTCCTCTCTTCCTGTGCTTGTTGCTTTGCTGTGTACCGCCGCCATGAACTGTAGCCCTCTGCCGTGTGCCACTCTGCCTCACAGCCAGCTGAGTATGGACTGAAATCTTCACAAACTGTACGCTAAATAAACCTTTCCTTCCTTCATTTTGGATGTTGGGTATTTTGTCATAGCAACAAGAAAAAAGTAACCAAGACAATGCTTGGAGGAGGACTGTGTTTACTCAAGCATCTGGATCAAACACAGTGACAGGGACTTTTGACTTTAATCAGGCTTGGGCCCCATCTAAAATGAGGCAGCATTCTTCAGTATTAAACTGAATCAGAAAGAGTTGCTGACAATCATACATGTTGTCAGTGGATACACAGGTGTGGAGCCAAGGTGGAAGAGTTCTTAACCCCTTATGGCAATCAAGTCCAAGTGAATTAACCTGGGAGAGCAGGAGGCTATAGTGCAGGAGACAGAACTGCTGGTGGTAGCGGCAGTGTCCCAGCTGGCTGAGTAGTTTGGGGTTGATGAATAAAAGGATGAAGCAGGTCAGACCTGGGATCCTGGAGCAGAAAAGGATAAAGCTTCTCTGGCTTGGGTTGAATCTGAGAACCTCTCAGACAGCCTTGTGGGTTTGTTTTGATGACTAAGATGACTTTCTTGTCATGCAGGACACAGGCATGAAGCCAAAGTGGGAAGAGTAATTGAGTCCAAGTGAGCTGGCCTTTTGCCTCAGGATTTTCCCAGTTGAATCTTGTGACAGAGAGAAATTTTGAGAGTTATTATCTTTTTTATTTTTTTAGTGTCCATAGTCCTTATAATTCATGGCCAGTGGGTATAGTCATCTATGACACTGAATTTCCTTATAGATATCAGGTGTTTTTATTAGATTTCTGTGTAACAGTAGTCGATGGGCTTTTTGTACCCCTTTGTGGTGTCTTTGAGAAGTGCTTGACTGGGTTGTTCCTAGGTGAGGTAACTTTTGGCAACCCATTCATCAGAGCTAATAGTCCAATTTTTCCTCAGTCAAAATGTGGAACTCAGAGGGAACTGGTGAGAGTCATCTCTGCTGGGCATTAGATGATGCTATCCAACCAGGACAGGCTTGTCTCCAGGGGCCTCTGTGGCTGAATGCAGGCAATGGCTAGCTGGAACAAGTTTGAATGGCTGGAAGTGGACAAATAGGGAGTGAGGAATAAAGCTACAGGTGTTGGTAGCAGCTGTGGTGACCAACAAGGATACCAAGGTGGAGTTCTCAGAAAGAAAAGCCCTCTTTCCTTTTTCTTCTTTGAGATGCAGGGAGTGGTTTGGTTTTATTTTTAACTCTGTAAAAGCCCCTTTTCCTGCAGTCAGGGACTGTGGGTTTTAACGAATTAGTTCCCATTCCATCTCCCTACGGTGTATGTTGTGTATGCTTGAATGATGGCACAATATACAAAGGGTGTGTTGCCCCTCGGAGAGAGACCATTCAGATCCCCACCTAGCATCACTCCTTGTGGGGATTTAGGTGTGACTTAGCTAAGGAGGGCACGAGGCCTCCATTATGCCTTATGTTGATCTCCATGGAACTGGGTGAGGGCCCCATCAGTGCTTCCCAGTCTTGGTGCACAGATGGAGCAGCCTATTGCTTACACTGCCTGTCCACTCACTTTCACAGTCATTCAGCAGACAGAGGTTAAACATGCCAACCCCTCTTCCCTCGAGGGTGGCATTAACTAACAAAAGTTGATCAAGATCTTCTGCTCAAACTGAGCAGGACTGACAGACTGACTAACTGGGGTTCCCCGGGGCAGTCTTACCACAATCAGTCAGGTAGGTAGACAGGCAGATGGATGATGTCCTCCTTTCTTTGGGGTCTGATATGAGCCACTCAAGCGAGGAGCCAGGAATCTTCCTCCAGACCTCTGAGGGGACGTGAGAAATCTCAATGGTGCGCCTTCTCATATGGACCTGGAGAGGTCCTTTCTCTGTCCACAAGAGACACAACTGATGATCAATAAGGTCAGCATGGTTGGTCTTCCTGTGTGATGCACCATATGCAATGGCAAACAGAAACACTGAAACAACACCCAGGATTTGGAAGCACATTTATTTGTCAATGGGCACTGGTCAGGATCATTCCCAGAATATGAGGCCCTGATCTCTGTTAGGGCTTATATGAGATAAGCAAGCAGGAAGTACAGAGGCAGAATAGCTTGTTGATTGGAGATTGGTTTATACAATGTGCATCATGGTGACAAGCTATGCATCAGGGTGTCCAGCCATTTCTAAGAGACAGGAGCAACTGGATCTGGAACAGGAACTATTACTTGGGCAGCCAACAAACTGAAGTATACTGGCTAAAGTACACTAGGGCCATTTTCTGTTACACGGCTACAGACCCTTTGTGGTAGTAGACAAGGAAGGGGCAGTAAAGAAAGAACAAGTCTGCTAATATTTTCTGTGTTTTTAAGGAGCTTCTCTATGGCCACCATTGCACCAAAGATTTTCAGACTCCACTGATTCTCATAAAAACTGAATTTTTGTTCAACTGTTCTCCCAAAGTCATGTAAGTAACTGTAGAAAACGTTCCCTAGAAGAAAGCACTATGAGAGTCTGTTGTGAGAAAAACCGAATGCAGAAATGCACTACATTTTCTTATTTAAATATATCATTTAAGATTCAGAGTTTAGCAAAGGCCAGACATCTGGTGTGTTAGTCAGCTTGGGCTGTGATAACAAAATACCAGACTGAACAAATATTTCTTATAGTTTCAGAAGTCCAAGATGAGAGTGGAAGCATGTTTGGATTCTGGTTAGGGCTCTTCCTGACTAGCAAATGGCACCTTCTTGATGAGTCCTCACATGCAGGAGAAGAAGCAAGCTCTCTGGTGTCTCTTTCCATGATGACACTAATACTTCATGAGCTCCATGTCCAGACCAACAGACTTGGAAAGCCCCTCAGAGATCAACATCTTCTGAAGGCCCCATCTCCAATGGGGGCTTCAATATATGAATTTTAGAGAGACATAAGCACTGGGCAGTCCATCACAGTTGGCAATCAGCAAAGCTGGGACTAACCTCCCCCTGGTATAACTCAGAGGTACCAGGAGGTAGGGCAAAGGCCATCAGCCTGCCAAAGGTTCCCTCCCTTACCAGTGCCTCATATCCAGCACAAAACACCTCTGCAGGGCTTTCTGTGTGTTCTGTTCCAGAAACTTTCACTTTGTTCTCATTCTAAAAGATCTGAGACTTTCTGTACCAGATCCAGTCACATGGCCCCTGAGCCCTTGACCTAGAACTCTACAGCTTGGAGAACTGTAGGCTCCCCAGAGACCACCTGTCCTGGAAGTGAGCACATCTCTCCCTACCCTCGCCAACCAGGTCAACAGTGTTAAAACAGATAGCTCTCACAGTGGTTGGAGACCTGAGTAGTTGTGGGGATAGAGACAACCCCTGCTATCTTCCCTGCCCAGCATTTTATTTTAATATTCTTATTCGGCACCAAAGAGCTGAGGGGTTTTATTTTGTCTGTTTCACAGTTCTGGGGATTTAACCTAGGGTCTTCACACTGAGCTACATTCCCAGCCTTTTTATTTATGTTTTATTTTGAGACTGAGTCTCACTAAGTCATTAAATTGCCCAGGCCAGGGCTTGAACTTGTGATCCTCCTGCCTCAGCCTCCCAGAGTGCTAGGATTACAGGCTAAGCTATTTTTATATGAAATCCCACTGCTTCTCCAGGCTGCAGAAGTTGTCTACTGGATTCACGTAAGCCAATGGAGGCCACTCTCCTGAGCTCTGGTTCTTCTGGAAAGTCCTTGAGGGTCCTCTGTCTCAGGCTATAGGTGTTATTTCTGGAAAAGGAAATCACCTCTAAAGGAAACTCACAGCCTGAGCTTCCACATGCATAGTACATTCAAGGGTCTTGACAAGACAACTCCCCTTCACCCCCTTCCCAGATCCAACTCTCCCTCACCTTGGGGACTTGAGCCTGTTTCCTCATCTGCACTTGGATGAGTGGCACCAGATGAGCCCTGAGGGGCTTTCTAGGTCTGAGACTTTGGGCATCAGTGGAAAGGATGGACATTGACAAAAGGGGCAATGGGTGTCACTGAGAGAGCTCTGACCTTAAGACATGTGGACCTCATTCAAGGCCTGGCCTTGCCCTCTCCTGAGCTGGTGACATCAGATACCTGAAATAGTCTCTGCAGCTCAGCATAGTAGATTCTTATGCAAAGCAGGGGATTTGCAGGAAAGAATGAGATGATTTAGGCCCACATTTAGTGCACAGAGCCAGCACAGGTGCTCAGTAACAGCCCAGGGAAGACTCCAACTTTGCTTTTCGTGATGCCTCCCCAGCCAATGTCCCACTGGTCATCCTCCTCAGAAAAGTCCCTCTTGATGGTCTGGGGTGCACTGGGCCTCCTGTCCCACCTCCAGTCCCTACCCCTGAGCCCTGGCTGAGAAGCCTAGCACACCCTGGCCCCAAGGAGCCTGAGTGTCTTTGGACAAACTTTGGCCACCAGGCTTTCTCCAAATCAAGGGCTGCCCCTGTAGTGAGGCAGCAGTCAGGACCAGTACTGCCCTCCCTTGCTCTTCATCTCACATAGGGGCCCACTCAGCTGCAGAGAGTGCCAGTGCAGGGTGCTATAGCTGCCTGCAGAAATAAATGTTAAGCTTCTGAATTATTTATCCAATCTGCAATCTATTTCCAGCAGGCCACAGAGGGCACTTGACCCAGAGCGCACACCACCCCTACCACCTTCTGCACATCACTACTACCAGTGCCACACCAGGGACTCCAGCCCAGGGATGATCATCTGCCCTGGTGCTTTTTGCCCTGTGTGTACCATAAGGTCCACAGACAGAGAGCTACAGGCCCTGCCTCCTTCCCCTCAGCCTTTACTGGCTCATCAGCTTAGCCCAGGCCTTACCATGTCTCCTTCCCTACTTGGGGTATGGAAAGTTCTGAAGACACAAAAGTCCTTGTCCCCTCAGTTGGCAAAGCTTTATTTTCTGGGGTCCCAGGTATGACCTAGGCTGGCTGGGGGGTTGGGTTGTACATGAGCCCTGGATACCTAGGATACCAGGTTGGACAGTGACCTCATCAAGGGGTGACACCAAAGGCTGTGACGAACTACCCTGCAGAGCTGACCTCAACACCATGGGGAGATGAAGGGGCTGGGAGTCCTTAGGCTCCTCTTCTGAGCTGGGATAATCCTTTGCTGGGCGTCGTGCCCAACGCCAGCAAGGTTCAAGGGTGGCGCTTGGAACAGGGAGGTGAATGCCAAGAGGTAATGTGGGGCACAGCCTGCAAGAGGCCCAACAGTGCATGTTCTTCAAGGGTTGGTCGTAAGAATTCTCTAAATGCTTGCCCTCCAGGGTCCAGCATGGGCCCTGTAACCCACAGAAATGAGCTCTCCTGGTGCTACACTCACACTCTTAGCCAGCCTGCTCTGCACAGTTCCCCAAACAATGATGCAAACTCCTCTTTAGCTTCACCACGCAGAGGATGTGATTTTCATTCCCAAGTAACTCCCAGGGGAGGCACAGCTGGGGGAGGGGTTATGGAGGTGAAGCTAGGTGGAGCATCCTGGGAAATGAGCCTTGTTCCTTCCTTCTCCCAGAAGTCGTGGGTCTGAGGCTCCAGTTTGTCAGTAGGAGCTTCCCACCAGGCACTGACTCCATGGCCGCTCAGAGACCATGTATAATTGACGAGCTTCATTTCTCCCTGTGCAAAGCCCAGGACAACAGTGTGGCGATAATGCAGGATGTTAAAAGCTTCCTGGGAAGCTGCTGCTCGGCTCCAGGAGGGGTAATTAATGTAACAAAGGGCTTTCCAATTATGATTTGTGCCACAACTTAGATTTCCCTACAAATCCTCCTAAGAAGCTTCAGAAGCACCAAGGCCTTTAGAACCCGTTTCCCTTCCATTTGCATCTATTCCTTTCATCAGTAAGAGAGAGACTCACAGAATGGGATCCAGTCCTGTGTCCCAGGGACAAACAGGTACAGCTTTATCCTAGCCACAGCCCCCAGAGTGCTGGCCACATTTCTCAGTCTTTCTTCTCATTTTAAAACAAGTTATTCCCATTCTCCAAAATGGATCCTAAGTGACAGTAGCTTGCAGCTTCTGAGGTTTGAGGAAGCAGGGGTGAGGTTCTGCCCTCAGGAAGTTCTCAGGGAGCACAGGAATGCAGGAGGCTCAGTGCACCCAGCTGCTCCCAGCCAGACCTTCCAGCCTTACAGCAGCTGGGGAAGCAGGTGGTCACCAGCTGTGGTCCCACAGGTGTGTGCTTGAACCCCAGAAAGGCCAAAATCTCACATGGTATCACATACATTCATGCGCACACACACACACACACACACACACACACACACGCACACACACACACACACACACACACACACACACTTACACGAGGTAGGGGAGAGGAGAGGCAGAGGGAGGTAGGGAGTAAGAGAGAGGGAGGGAGGTAGGGGGAGAGAGAGAGACAGAGAGACGGAGAGAAGAACCAAACTCACAGCTGGGTGCTCCAAATACCATTCTCTTCTCAAACTCCAAGAATGCCAAAGTCACAAGTCAGCTTCCTATCCCATGCTGAGCTCCTGCCTCCCCTCCAAGATTGTTCCCTAGAGCAGAGAAGTAGCAGCTCTTCCCAGTTGCTGGGAGGAAGCTAGAGGTTCTGCCACCCTCTCCCACCCCAGGAGTAGAAGGATGGAGAAAAGGGGGACTGACAGCCTCCTATATACACCCAGTCCCACCCACTCACCAGGTCCAGGTTTGAGAGGCACAGGAAACTCAGAACCCAGGACTAGCCTGCTGAAGTCCAAGGAAAGTTTAAAGAGACCTTGGAGGGTGGGAGACTATGGATCTCTGCTGTGGGTGCTGTGAGAGGAGTCATCGTGCCTCAGCAAGAGGGAGCTCCACTGGGCAGGATTCCAGGATTCCAGCCAAAATGTGGCAGCTCAAGACGGGCTCCAGACCAGGTTAGACATGGTTTGCTGAGCAGGACAAGTGAGGCAGTTATCCAGGAATTGCAGGTGTCTCAATGCTGTGGGATGGTGGAAAGGCTGTGGGAATCTCTGCAGAGTCAGCACAGCTTCTGGCACACAAAGGAGACAACATTGGCTTGGAACATGCCTCCAACTGCTGCCATCTGGTTGGGTTGGGTTGAGGCTTTGGGGGAGTCCTCAGTGGCCCAGGCAGCAGATAGTTACCTCTTTCTATCCCACTTTCCCTCGTTGGCTTCTGATTCCCCTCTCTGCCTGCCTTGTACCTCCAAGTTTCACGTCACAACCAGGCACATACTATCTACATTAATCCCAAGAGGACTCCGATGAACCCCCAAATAGGAAGATAACAAAGGGTGTTGGGAGCCTGCAAGTTATAAGCAATAGGATGAGCAGACAAAGAAGGGAAACAAAACAGCTCCAAAAATGAGCCAACAAGGAAGAAGCTTTCTGAAGTAACATCACTGATTGCTTCAGCCGTGCCTGGGGATTTCCCTACAGACCCTCGGGCAGAAGTCATTCCTACCTTTTCTCCCGTCACTTTGCCAAATCTCTCCAGAGTCATTGATCTTTCTAGTTAGCCTCAGGCTGAAACTTGGAAGTTCTTAGGTATTAAAAATTAACACGGGCACCTGTGCTTTCCTTAAAACAAGAAGGAACTGAAATAGAACTTAAAAAGTCAGCTGCCTTGTGATCATTTTTCCTGTCCCAGTTAAAGGACTTGCCATTTCCACTCATTCTCTGTACAAATGTGTATCAGGCTCCTACTAAGTATTCAGCTCAGTCTGGAAAGACCGAGGCACTATTTAAATTTGCTTCTACATGTTCTTCACATTTGCACACCCAAATGACAGTCAGTTTAATCCCACCATTTGTCACCTCAGGAGGGAATGGGGAAGCATTGTCCCAGGATGAAATCCCTGGACAGAGGCAGCCTGGTCAGAAAGGAGGAGATGGCCGTAGCCTGAAGTTACCAATGTTGGATCCCTCAGCCTTGGAGCAGGGGCTGGCGTGGTGAGAGAAGGATCTAAGGACTCCACAGCAAGCAGTATACACTGATTATATTTGGAGATGTTTTTCTGAGTTTTGTTTTAGTAGAAGAAGTTGTAGTTATCTTCAGTACAGTTATGAGCCTTACAGTGAGGTTTCCATCAGTGTTAAATCACACATACAGCAGTCGCACCATAAGCTTAGATCACCTTAGATGACATCAGAGCCTTATTGTTTAAGCATACTTTCTGGTGGCCCTGAATCAAGGCCAGCAGTTTTCTGTAGCTGTTGGTTTCAAGCAGGAGCCTAAAGTGGTATCTTTCTATGGTCTGTTGGCCATTTCAGAACTTTAGAAATGTAATGGTCAATTCATTAGAAAGTAACAAATAACTAAATAAATTTTACGAGAGAACTTCAAGATGGTGACTGGGTAGGCAGCAGAGAGAGAACCTCCCAGAGGAATGCCACTCAGACAAAGGACAGAAGGGAAAGAGGTGGGTATCCTGAACTCAGGAAGGATCTGAAATGGGAATTGAAGCCCTCGGAAAGACTAAGCAAAACCCCTGCTGGAGGAAAGGATCAGAGATCCCCCTGGTGCAGTTGTGGGGAGAGGAGAAGGAGGAAGTCATCACTCCAAGCACACCCATAGCCTGCGCCCTTGTTCCGGCATTCGCAGCTTCAGCTTCAGAGGCCCACACTCACGGAAGCCTCCCGACTCAGCCAGGGGAGAGCGGGATTTCAAGAGCTGGTCCAGGGCTGGAGAGAGGAGGGTGCAGCCAGGAAAGGAGGCAATAGCAGTCGGGAGCAGTTGTCGAACCCAGCGTGAGAATGAGAGGTTGCAACAGCCACTGGGGCAGAGTCCCCACCCTGCGGCAACCTTCCTAATCAGTGCCTGGAGAGAGTCAATGCAGCTAGTACACAGCGCACCATGCCCGGTTCTGCATCTGCCTCAAGGTGGTGGCCCCCTGTCTCTCTGCTGGGTGAGCTGCTACCAGCAGAGAGCAGCGGGGAACCTCAGCGGTGAGCCATGGCAGCTCCCAGGGATCTGGCTGAGGAGCGGATGGGGGCTCCAGCACCGCAACGGGAGGGAGATGCAGAGGGAGGTGGATCTCGTGGCTCCACGCCCTTCTCACTCCAACATCAGGCAGGAAGCACGAGCTGGGTTGCCGGGGCTCAGCTCCCACCCTGAACTCTCTCTGGGAGCACCTTGAGTCTCGGCGGCTTGAGCAAGCACCGCCTGTTCCTGGCAACAATGGGACGAGTCCACGGTCTTCAGGACTCACCCCAAACTATTAATGTGAGCACCAAGAGGGTCTCCTTACAGCTTGCACATATGAACCTTGCATGAACCCATAGCAACAAATTAGATGAAAAGCAGCAGACCCGGAGTCTGAAAAACAACAACATACTCTATACAGCAGACCCAAGAAAATCCTCCAACTCTATTCTAGAACTAATCTTTAAACTCAGTTCATACCCTGAACTAACAGTGAGAATGGGCGGGGGAGATTTCAAGCCCTCATACCAAGCATCATAAGTTCGTCCAATGCCCAGCTGCAAGGGGTGGGGAACAGTAATACTGGAGATCAGGAGGAGAAGAAAGGGCCTCTGGCATCGAGGCAATGGGACAGGGCCAAACGGGTTACCGAGGGCACCCCAACGGGGGTGCGTGCTCCTCTGTGGGCCCCACGGCTGCTCCACTGAGGGCCCTGCAGCTGCTCTGCTGTGGGCCATGCTGAGGGCGCCCCACAGACTGGACCCGCCCCCATCCATAGCCCAGTGATGGGACGGAGCCGGGCTATCTGCTGTGAGCATAGGTGCTTTTCCACCTCCGACCATGGCAGTTTGTATACACCCATGTACGCTATAGTATAGTCTGAGGTAGCTATATCTCTTCACAAGGCAAGAGTCCAGGGGTATAGATAAACCCAGGAATACAGTTATTATCACAGGGAAGATGACTGATTGAGTGGTAGTGCAACAGAGATGAGGGAGGAGAAAATTGAATGATCAAATGGGCCATCATCTGTGTAACTGAGTAACATGTGAAGGTAACATGATGTAGGACAGCATCCAGAGCTCATTCCCTTCTCTGTTCTCTATAATTTGTATTTCCTCAATCGTTTTTGTATTAACAGAAGTGAAGATAACTTTATATTATGCAGCATCCAGTGCTAATTCCCTATTGTCTTCTCTATAGTTTGGTATTTCCTTTAATGTTTGTGTGATAACTAATGTGAAGATAACATTATGTAATACAGCATCCATCCAGTGCTAATTCCCTACTATGTTCTGTATAATTTTGTATTTTTGATATTATTTATGGCTTATTCTGGTACATATGTCTCCATTCTTTTGTCTTTAAAATAAAAATAAATAAACTAAATACATAAATACATAAATGAGCATACTTTGCGATGTGTGCTCAAGGATGATGTAATCATCCCACAATGCATTTCTTAGAATGTATGCCTGCCATGAAGACTGATAGGATCTGGAAGAAATTATCAGGTTCTAGGGGCTTAGAAACCCATGCTGACAAAGTATAAGCAAATGTTAAAACAAGTTATTTTTTAATGTACTTTAAAAGTTTGTTTTTCCAACTCCACCTCGTGTCACCCTCCCTGCTGAAGGTTTAGACACAGCATGCGAACATCCAAGTGTGTAAACACACTTCTGGCCGTCTGAGGAGGGCTGCATAAAGCAAACTGGCAGGAAATGTCACTTGGACACTGCTAGGAAATGAAGAAACATGGACCTGCCCAGTTAATTTCAAATGCTGGCACTGTTTGGATGACACATCTCAGAGGAGAACACTTTCATTCTCCTTCACAGAGTGTAAATCAACCCATTAGTCCTATCAAACTCTGCGAAAAAAGGCAGCAAGTGTTTATGCAATTTAAACAGTGGCAGCTGGATGGCCAAGGAAACATACCCAGTGACTTTAAACAAGTTGCAGTAGGGGGTGAATACACACAACATCTGCTGTGATTGTCTTCTCAACAAGATGGGTTTGGGTCTTGCCCCCAACCCAGTGAGTGGCCCCAGGAGTTGAGTTTGGTCACTACTCAAATCCATCTCCAAGGCTCTGGGCTGGGGACAACCTAAGCCAGCTCTAAAACCACACCCACTTTTCCATACCATAGGGCATGGCACATCAGGCTGGGTAACACTGGTTTGGGGGGTGCAGTTCCTGGCCCACTGCCATCCCACACACCCATTTCTTTATGCTAGAGCTGCTTGGGGCCTAGATTCTTCCTTGAATGAAAAGAACTCCAGTCCATATCCTCTGATTGTAACACCTCACAATGGGGGGAGTCTTCCTCAAAACCTGTAACCCAGTATCAAGCAGCATTTGGATTTATTGAATAGATACCTGCTAATTTCACTATAAAGTTTGATTCTTCCAGCCAGCTAATGGCAATCTTCAAATGTTTTCCAACTCTTATTCTTGATCTCCTCTCCCTAATAGTGAAACAAACATTTGGTGAACATTTAAGATGTTCCAGGCCTGGTGCTATGCTGGGGTCACAAAAAGTGATAATTTATTCACAAAAGTGAATAATCCTTGGGGAATTCAGAGTCCCGTGGAAAAGACAAAAAGTGAACATAGTGTTTCAGTATGATTCTCTGCTCAACAGGCTCCTTCCCAGTTTTTAGGTCCAGCTTCAAGGGCACCTGTACAAAGGGTCTTCCTTGAACATACTACTTAATACTAGTTTTGTGTTGTTATCTCCATCAAAGCTAAATAACTACACAGTAATATTTACATATTTTATCATTTATCTATGTGTCCCTACTGGAATGTAAATCCCATAAAAGCAAGAACATTTTCTATTTAGTTTTCCCTTGTAATCTTAGTACCCTGCACCTGGTAGGTACCCAATAAGTATTTCTTAAATAAAAGAATTGGGTACAATTATCTCTTTTAATACAGAATTAAGACTTACAGCCCTTCCTTCTGTCATTGCATAGACCTTTTCTTTGCCATACATGCAACAGCAGCAGGCACACACAGCCCTCTCTGTGGCGTGCAATCCAAGCCGCACCAGCAGCCAACCGTAGGATATTCAGGCTTAATTGCAGTGTTGGCACTTTGTGATAAGTAAGTTTCAGGTTGTATTTTGGGCACTCAGTCTCTAAAAGGTTCACCATCATTGACCTAGACTAAACATGTAGCAGATGTTCAATAAATACTGTTTGAATAAATGAATGACAATGCTGCACTATGTCAGAGTTAAGAGGGAGATAATTTAGTCCCTTATAGGCAGGAAATGGTCACAGAAGACTTCCTGCAGTGTCTGACACCTGGTATTAGTCTGAGCCCTAATGAATTCATGTACCAAAACTAATGTAAGAGGGAACAGAAAACCTGAGAAGTCCTATGACCACCAAATACGCTGAATTATTAGTCATCAAAACCTGCAAGGTCTAGATGATTGTCCAGGAGAGTTCTATCAAACTTTAAATTGCAATGTTATATAAATTCTTCCAGCGCATAGAAAGGGAGAGACCATTCTGTGAGGCTCATACAACCTTCATAATCAAATCACTGGCTAACACTTCCTACAAGAATACATGCAAAAATCCTGCCAGGGTGTTAACAATCACATCTAACAACATCTAATAATACCTCATCATCAAATTGGACTATCTTAGAAATATGAAGATAATTATTATTAGTAAATTGCTGATAATTTTGGTATATTAAAAGATTAAGGAAAAATATAAGCATCTCATTAATAGCAGAATAAAGCATTAGATAAAATTTAATGCTGACTCATGATAAAAATTCCCAGCTCTCTAGAAAAAGACGGCAACTTACTTAATCTGGCAGGAAAAAAAGTAAAATATTTACATGAACATCAGTTTGATGTTAAAACATTAAAAAATATTTCTTTTTAAAATCTGGAATAAAGCAAAGACGTCTACAATCACTGCTTTATTCTGCAGAAATGTTGACTAAAATATAAGAGAAAAGGATTTACTTTTAGATAAGTGGTGTTGGGAAACTTGGTCACCCAAAGATGAAATAAACTAGATCCTTACCTCAGATTCTATGGAAGGGGAGGCGACAAAAAGCATAAGCTATGAAAGAAAAAATACAAAACTTAACTTAGAAAATCTGCTGTCAATCAAAGACACTGTAAGTAGGAAAAGCCAAACTGCAAGCAAGGAAAGGTTAAAGTTGAAAGGAGAAGACAAGGGGGGGCCTCCTGGAAGCTGGGGAGAGGGTAACCAGGAGTGGGGGGCCAATGAGCAGGAGCAGAGGCCATGGGGTGCAGTGGCCATGGGGTACAATGGCCATAAAGCTGCCTAACCATGAAGTACCAAAGAGTACTTCAAAAGAACTCTAATGCTGTGAGGGGTCCACATGGAAATACTGAAATGTATGCAGCTATCTCCAAGTTCAAAGCCCAAGTCCCTAACCTTTTCCCTGTGTTGCCAGAGACCACTGAGAATGGCAGGATCCAGTGAACATGCTGAGTTCTGCTGGCTCCCAACATCTTACTTATTTATGGTATTTGGAAAGGATCATGCAAGCTGCCCATGCTGTCAACTCACTGATGATGCTGAGCAATGTCTTCTCTGTTCCACTTCTTGATGAGCACACACACTTGAGCACTTAATACAGAGCAACGGCTTTCCAGGACAAATGGTCTTCCAGCAGAACAGAACACTCTAAGGAGTCGGTGATTTCTGACTTTTATGAACAGAACTGACAACTCTGGACAAGGGAATTAGAACTTTTGAGTTATTTCCAGATTATTTGAATTATAATACTAATTGCAAATCAAAGTCACAGAATCCCAAGCATTTAACATTAGATGTTTAATAACAAGCCCAATTCTTTTTGACAGATGGGATTATGAGGTCTTAGGACAGAGACTGACTGCCTAAGATTACATGTTAGATTCGTGCTGTCAGATGGCAGGTCCTAAACATTCATTGAGCACTTAACCCTGTTAAGCACTATGTTAGGTGGGGAGGACACAGCGGTGAATGTGACAACACACTTGCCCTTGAGGAGTTAGTGTTCACGTTGAAAGAGGAAGATGGTGAGCGAGTAGGAAATCACATGGAACGGATCACATCAGGTACTGGCTTAGTGCTATGAAGGGAATCAGGGGCAACATGGTAGGAAGCACCCAGACCTGCTTCCATTGGGGTGGTGAGGTCAAGCGTTCTCTGACAAGGAGCACCAGGCAGCCTCCAGTCAAGAAAGCGGATGTAAGCCAAGTGCAATCCCAGAACTCTGGGAAGCTGAGACAGGAGGATCTCAAGTTTGAGCCCAGTGTGGGCAACTTAATGAGACCAAAATTCTGTCTCAAAAAAAAAAAAAAACTAAAACAAATAAAAGTGCTGCGAAATAGCTCACTGTGAAGGACATACATTTACTCCCCAGTACTACAGAAGAAGAAGCAGGAGGAGTAGGAGGAGGAGAAACAGCAGCTATAAGGATGGGGGGGAAGAGAAGAGAGAGAAGAAAAGAAGAAAAGAAAAGAAAAGAAAAGAAAGAAAAGAAAAGAAAAGAAAAAAAAGAAAAAAGAAAAAAGAAAAGAAAAGAAAAGAAAAGAAGAACTGAAGATGTGCTGAGTGGTGAAGTGCTTGCCTAACATCCTTGAGACACTGGGCTCAGTCCCCAGTGTGGAAAAAAAAAAGCATGACGAAAGCAGATCAAGAGAAATATTTAGCACAGAGAACTAATTACAAAGCTGCTGGAAGGGTAGAAAGGACCAGCTGTATCAGGAGGCTCCCCCCAAAGGGGAGAACTACTATAACAACTGGCCTGTACTACAGCGCTCGCTGGGGAGACAAAGGGAAGGAACAGTTTCTGTTCTAGAGGGCCAGAGGGCACCATCAAGGGCAACCCTACCCCTAGAGCTGCAGAGGAGACAGAGCAGACAGAGAGGTGAAGGGTGGAAGACACCCCCCCACTCTCAACACCTCCAGCACTCACATCTGCTGAGTCTAACCAGAAACCAAATGACAAGCAGGGCTGAGAATGCATTCCCATGAAATGCAAGGTGTATGCAGAAGCCACTTGTGCTACATAGCACAGCAGGGAAAGCAGAGGGGGGATCTTAAGCAACAGGCACATGGCCAGGGCAGGAGGTAATGACTGGTCCAGACAGACACATGATGAAAAGAGGGAGCTGTGCAAAGAGCAAGGGGCGGGAATTTCTTTTTTTTTTTTTTTTCCGGTACCGGGGATCGAACTCAGGACCTTGCGCTTGCCAGGCAAGCGCTTATGCCACTGAGCTATGCCCCCAGCCCCAAGGGGAGGGAATTTCAACCAGAGTGATCCAGCAGGGACAAAGCAGAGCTCCGGTGCTGCCTGTCACTGTCACCTTCTCAGGGCTCTCTTTGGGCAGATTTCCCCTGCTCCCGAGTGCGCCTCTTACGCCTCTCAGCTGAATGAGGGGCTGCTGCTCAGAGAACTGGCGAGCGTGATGAGGGTGGTGCTGCTGGGCAGACAGGTCAGGCTGCAGGGTATGAGCCAAGCCCCCGACTCCTAATTACACTCCCTCCAAGGACTGGCTCCTACCCAGGGCCAGGAACTGCACTAGAGTTTAGTGTACATCGCCTCATTTGTTTCTGACAGCTGCCTTGTGAGGGAGGCTTTGTTCTTCCCATTTAACAGGTAGGGAAAGTGAGGCTCAGATAGATTAAGTAGCTGGCCCAAAGGCACACAGTGAAGGGCAAGGGTAAAATTCCTTTCAGTCATTCAGTCTGTAAATATATAACGAACATCTATCAAGGGCCTGACTGTTGGGATAACATCATGAACAAAACAAGCATAGAATGCAGTTTTATAGGGAAGATAGCTGTTAAACAAACGACCGTGTTTGTGATGTGTTCACTCAAAACTACTTGTGCCAATACAAAAATCTTAATAAAGTCCAGAACTTTTTGTTTGCGTGTTTCTCAGGTGCACCTGTTGGTTACTTTGCTTTCTGTTTTGTTAACTCCTAGTCTTTCTATTTGTCATGTTCCTTTTTGTTGGGTTTACTTCAAAGCCTTTCCCAGCTATCTGAGTTGAACTCTTAACTCACTTAAACCTCTGAGCGCTCCCTTTGCCGCCTCTCACAATTTTTGCTCTGTTGTTCTTTTACTCTTCCCTATTCGTAAAAATTTTGTCAGCCCCGTGGTGATTCCATTGCTTTAAGTTATTCGGTTAACATCTTAAAACTTCCATCTTTACTCATCCAGGCAGCTAGAACCAAATCCCAAACTTGGTGACTTCAAAGCAACAGAAAATTATTTCTCACTGTTCGGCAGCTTGGGATTCTCAACATCAAGTTGCAGGAAATTCTGTGTCTGGCAAGGGCCTGCTTTCTAACTCACAGGTAGTATTTTCTTGCTGTGTGCCTTAGCTGTGCAAGGGGTGAGGAATCTCTGTTGAGCCTCTTATAAGGGCACTAATCCTGTGCCTACAGGCCTCACTCTCATGACCTAATCACACCTCCAAGATGCTCGACTCCCTAATACCATCACTTTTGGGTTTAGGATTTCAACATCCTACTTTTGGGAGGACACAAACATGCAGAACATAGCAATTTCCAAGCACTTGTTGTTTTACTGCTGATTTTTAAATTAATTGTTTGTGCTGAGTTAGTGTGATGTGAGTCCTCTGGTATTTGTTGAGACTTTATTCAAGATTCATTATATAATAATATTTTATAAACATCCATGCCTTTTAAAGATTTTATAAATATATATTGGCTGCAAGGTTATATATGTATTTTTTCATAAATCAAATTTATTCAATCTGTACTGCTTTGGTCATCTCCTCAATCAATAGAGATGTGTGAAGTGATGAATGTGGATTTTCCAAGTTCTCCTATTTCTATTTCTGTTTCAGTCTTAGGTATTTTGAGACCTTCTACTGGCTTTAAAGTTCAAGATGCATAATGTAGCAGAATCTTTTGCTTCATAATTGTTAGGACTCTCAAGACTGCAGAACATTAAACTAAGCAGCAGCCTCTCCAAGCTTAGGACCCTCTGTCCACCCAGGCAGCAGGTCGCCAGCTGAGAGGACTGCTTGAGGGAAAGGACATCAACCCACTTATAACCTTCAGAGGGACTGGTCAAAGGCCTTGCCTCATTAACAGGCATCAGGGAGTGGGAGGATCGGAGCCATTTAATAACAACATCATTTCATAAAACTTGCTGCATGCTCTTTGAGATTTTTAAAATGTAAGCTTCCAAAAGCTTTTACTTTTCCATTTATTTTTAGCTGATAGAGGATGTTCTCTCCAGTGAAATCTCAAGCCCCAAGGATACCTTTAAGGATCTGTTTAAAGTGATAGTCTGAGTTTTACAGCAAACAGTGTGTCCAGCGTGGAGGTTTACCGGGAGCGTGAAGGTAAATCTCAGCTCTAACGCAGCTGTCTTTGGTGAGCACACATCATCCTTGGAAACGAACCTCTGGGGAGGGGAAAGTAAGTGGTTTCTGTCTGGGTTTTGTTCCAAAACCCAGGAAAGAATAAATAGCTTCCCTCCAGAAACGTTCTCGCCCAGCCCTTTGATGTTGGCTGGGCAGCCACTGCAGGGGCTGCCCACCCACCTTCTGCAGCCACAGTCAATACAGGGTTACTTATAGCCTTCAGGGCTGGAGTGGCCATGAAATCAGCCCACACCATGCTTGCAGAGCCCCAGAGAGGGCACATGACTTTGGTACAGGCACACAGCAAAGAAGGTGCAGGTCCACCCTTGCCGTTTGTCCTTTCCTCTTCATGTTCTGCACCCTGGCCCTCCCAACTAGCAATGTCATCTGCTGAAGCATGACATACTTTTCATTTTGGTCAGTAGGAAACCTAAAACATTGGCCCCCAGGGAGCTGAAGATGGGCAAATCTTTGAAGGCATCTTATCTAACCCCCTACCAGATGCCAAAGCCCTTCACCCACATCCCTGTCCACCAGCTGCTCAGCACTGGTTGAACACTGGTGACAGGGAGCTCACTCCCCAGTTGCTCTGGCCACCACTCTCAGCCCTGCACCTGCACAGCCTTTCAGAGCCTGTGACTGGCTTGTCCTTTCTGCCATTCCTCTCCAACAACCATTCACTTCAGGAAGGTGGTACCAGCCCCTTCACATTTCAGCCTAGCACCTGAAGCATCCCATGGTGGTTGTTCCAAAGACCCTTGACAAATAATCACAGTGCTTCTAAGCTCAAATCTGCTCTTTAGATACCCATGGCACTTATTTCTCTAGGTCACTAGGCCGCCATGGGGAAATCTGTGGACCACTGAATGTCCTTCAGTGGCCCCCTGGGTAGTCTCTTCTCCAAGCTGGACCCCCTGTGTTGTGTTTCCTGGGACACGGGACATGGGGACCCATTCCTTTGAATGGGTTTCTACCTGTGTCTATCCTTCCTTCCTCAGGGGTGTCCACTAGGAGCGAGTCCAATATTCCAGGTCTTGTGAACAGGCATAGAACTGACGGGCTTTGGTGCCATGGAGTGCATATGCATGTGTATGGATGTATCTATCTATCTATAAGGCTATTTAAGACTATGCATGAGAACATCTGGGTGTGACTGAGAATGTAGATCCATGTGAGAATTAAGTGTGTATGTTTGTGTTTGGGTTTGTGTAAGTATGTATCTATGTATCACTGTGTGTGTGTGTGTGTGTGTGTGTGTGTGTGTGTGTAAGAGAGAGTTCATATAAGTGTGTCTGCATGTGTGGCTCTGAGTGTGTAAGAATGTGCCTCACAGTATCTATGTGGAATGTGTGAGTGTGAATGTGCCTAAGAACATAAGCCCATATGAATATTAAAAGTATGTGAGTGTATGAACATGCACTGATTGTAGAAGTGTGCGATTGTGTGTTTGCTTGGAAGAGCCTGTGAGTGTGTAACAGTGTGCACCTCAGTACCCATGACTGTGTTAGAATGTGGGAGTCTATGTATGCTATGTGTGGACCTCCAAGTCCTCTTCTGGGACCCCCCCCTGCAGAAGGTGGTGTGGCTGCCTGTGGCTGGCCTCATGGGCGTGCAGCTTCTTCGGCATTTGTCCACGCTGAGTGAAGAGCCTGGCCCCAGGCAGTGCTTGAAGTGACTGGCCATCACTGCCATCAGCAGGCCAGCTTGTGATGTGGGCTTGTTTGGTCATCGAACGGCCCCACCCCACCCACGCCCACCCACCCAGTATCTGCATTTCCTGCTGGAAGGGCGATGGCAAGTTGGAGCCCAGACAACCACTGCTGCACTTTGCAGCTGGCAGGGATCCCTGCAAAGAGCATGACCCTGCACTCTGTTTAGAGAACCCAAACAGCCCTGGGAAATGTGATGGCACATTCCCTTTTATACTGTGAAAAATAATTCTATTTTAGAGATAGAAAGAGGAAGTCTCAGCACACAGAGTGAAGGCAAAAACAAAGATTTGTCATACGGTGCTTCCTAATTCAGAGGCCAAAGGGAATCCGTCCAGCGGTCCCAGATCACCACACACAGGAGGACCATCTCCTCTCTGCCACCACTACATCTTCGCTGCAGGGCAACAGGAGACACAGAAAGCTCCAAGGGGCTCAATGGCAACTGAAGATCACAAAGCACTCTGTCATCAGCAGGGCTGGGACTTACACTCAAGTCTGCCAGTCTCTGAGACCAGCATTCCAGACCCAGAAGCCACCATGGGACTCTGTGTACACACCACCCAACAGAATGAAAACACCCTCAGCTGTCCTGAGCGTGAGGCAATTCACATCCTGCTGCCAAGTGCTGCCACCAAATCACCCTAAATTGGGCAATTAGCAGTGTGGTTTGTGAAATGAGGAACAGGATACGCTCTGATCCCTTGAACTTATTCCCCACTGAACTCTCTATTTCAGCTGAGCTTCAATTTTAAAAAGCATGTGGGAGTGGAAGGAAACAGGCCCTTCAACTAGCTTTGGACAATGCTGATTTCTTAGAGTACCATTCCTACCTGAACAATGGAGGCTTCAAAACTGCACGCCAATAGCACAAGGACACGGTGAACTGCAAACCGGAAAGAACAGGCCAAGCGTTGGCATAAGAGTGTTTATGAGACGCTTATCTAGGAGACATGTGCACAGAGTTTCTTAGTAGGTGATTCACGAGGAACAGACACAGATGATCGTAAAGCACAGGGGATGGTGTTCAGTCTCTCACTTGTTACATAATATTTAAGGGAGGTTCTGGGCTCTGGCTGAGCTCCTACACTAAGCCTCAACAGACCAAACCTAAAGGGAGTCACTCATGCTGAAACCTTACATGGTCAAAGTGAAACCAGCCTGGTTCTGTGACCTTCTGGGAAATCCAGATAGAAATGTCAGCCAGATCCCAGAATAGGCCAGTCCTAGCCAGCATGATGAGGAAGTTCCCTGTGTCTTAACTCTTAGAGAAAGTAACTTTGAAATGACCAATCTGCTGTTTATTTCCTGCTTCTGCTTGCTTCAGCCCATTTCTGCCTCTGAAGCCCATCTTTTCCGCTCAGTTCCTTGAACAGCTGCTGTAAGGTGCATGCTGCTGCTTTCATGAATCACTAATAAACACCAGTTAGGTCTTTAAACAAATTTGTTGAATCCTTTTAACTCTAGTAAACTTAAAGCAAATCAAAACACTAAGATGTTATTTTTCCCCGATATATAAGCAAAGATAATGCCCTGAATGCGAGAAGAATCAAGGAAGTGAGTTTTTCCTACAATCTCATTGGGGTTTAAGCTGGCACAATTTTTCTGAAAGGCCATTGGGCCACGTGTAGGAGAGTCCTTTATTAAGATGTTGGTACACTTGACCCAGAAGTTATTTTAAGGCTTTATCCCAAGGGAAGTCATCATGATGAATGCAGATCTGAATATACAAAGGTATTTATTACATTGTCACTTATAACATTAGACAATCTGGGAAATAAATGCCCTAAATGCCCAATAAGAAATTGCTGCTGTTGAAAATAGAATAAATCCATATAGGAAAGGATATAATGGTGCTATCAGAAATTCCATGGCTGCAAAATCCTTGTCTCCGACCCAGTATTTTCCCACAAGGAGAGGCCATCTCTCCAGTTTGTTGGGAAAGTGCCTCATCTCCCCATGGCTATGAAGGTCTGGAGAAGTAGCTGTGGCTGACACCTACAAAAACTGTTCAAGGCACCACAGAGTCTAGGGCTGGGAAGAAAAGCAGGGAAAGTAGCCCAGAATGTTCCGGGCACGCAGTTTGAAGCCACATGTTTTCAAATCTGCAGCTAATTAAATAATTCCATCATGTCCTTGTGTATTTCACCCTTGTTTATGCCATCATCAACCCCGCCCTGCCACTCTGAGGAGGGCTTGTATGTAGCACATGTGAGGAATGGTGTGAAGAGAAGCCAGAAGCCCTGGATTTCTGATACCTATCAGCTGGGGGACACTGGACCACTCCTAATGCCAGGCTCTCTGTGGTAATCCCTAACTTGGGGCTTGGCCCTCTCAGGTTTTCAACCAAGTAGCTGACATTTCTGGTGGCTGATTTTCCCCTCTGTAGTTTTTCCCAGCAGCCACGCAATGACTCCATAACTTTCAGCAGGAATAACACCCTAGACAACTGGGGAGAGAAATTTTAAAAGCCCAAATATTACCTGGAAAAAAGAAGGAAAAATACCTCTCAAACATTCTTACCACTTACTTCTCAACTATTCTTAAGTAAGGCCCAGAAAGAAAGTTTTGATGACATGGCAGTGTAGGTAACCTGCCAAATCACTCTCCCCTTCTGACAAAGTGGGAAGGCCTTGCCCACCAACCAAAAAATTGAAGCCTAGGCCACTCTTCCTCCAGCTTGTGGGTCTCCCTGCTCTTAGAAAGTCCTGAGCTCTTGCGCACCATGCTGCACAGTGGTAGGAGCTGCTGGTGCTTCCCTCAGGTTCCTCTACCCCAGGAGCTCTGAGGGCTGGCTGATGACTATCCACAGCCTTTCCCAGTTCCTGAGAGCTGAGACATTGCTGGGAGGTCATGCCTCCTTAAGGCCAAAGCCAGTGTTGGATGGACTTCACAAAGGGTATAATAGACTGGCCTCCTGTCTCAAAGTGACTCCAACATTGTGATACAACTCGAGCCCCAGAGCTCTTTGAGGAACCAGGTGGACAGGTCCACACATCCTTGTTTAGTTCCTTGCCTGAGCCACCATCTGATTCCCTGCAACTTCGTTTTGCAATAATCTATGTGCACAGGCATCTCAGGCTACAGAGGCCAGAGAATCTCCTCTAAGGCCCCTTCCTGCAAAATCCTGAACACTTTCTCTAAACATTGTACAGCGCTATGAACAGAAGCTCCTGAGCCATTCTTAGGGTCTCTGTTCCCTGAGTATTGAAGCCAAGGTAGTGGGGGCAGGAAAGGAAGACTTGGAGGTCCTCTGACTCAGTATTTCTGGAGCACATTCCCAAAGGACACTAATCTCAGGCCAGATAGGAAAACAAAAGGTATCCTGTTGGCAGATAAAGAATTCTGGTTTAAAAGTTAAATAAAGGCTGGGTGTGGTGGCGCACATCTGTAATCCCAACACTCAGGAGGCTGAGGCAGGAGGATAGCTGTGAGTTCAAGATCAGCCTGGGCTACAAAGTGAGTTCAAGGCCAGCCTGAACTGCACAGCAAGACCCTGTCTCAAAAAGACAAAAAACAGAAAGTTAAGTAAGTCTCTTGACTGCAAGACTATTAATAGCATTTATTATTCCGATAGGTCCTAGGACCTCAGCATGGCATCTCAATCTCAGCATTGGAGGCATTGCGGACTTCTGACAATTCTTCATGGTGGGGGCAGCTGTGGGTACTACAGGATTGCAGTATGTCAGCAGGATCGAGGACCTCTCCCCACTGAGCGCCAGTTGCACTTCCTTCCTATGATAGCTAAGCACTGCCTCCAGGCATTATCAAATGTCCCCAGGGGCCAAATTAGCCAGGTTGAGACTCACTGCCCCAGTGGTTTTGTGTAACCTCATTATTGTCTCTTGACACTAGAATCCTGTAGGACACAGTTTGGAAAAGAGTGATGGAAACTAATGTCCTTTTCACCAAAGACCAACGGGGTGCCATGAAAGAGGGGGCGAGGTCTACACACAAAACCAGCAGTGTCGGTAGCAAATCTCAAAGTCCGATTCACTTCTCCTGAGCCAGGTCCTCAGAGAAATGGGGTTTTCTGAGGGCCGGGCAGAGTGGCCCAGAACAAAAAGGCACGCTATGTAAAATGAGAACCGATCCAACATGAGCAAGACCCCTATTCAGTGAGGCCTCTCCTGTTTCCCCAAGGACCTGATCTTTTCACTATGTTCCAGGAAGGAGTGGGCTCATTCTGATGAATCCCTTCCACGGTTAGGGAGGATTCATGGTGAGGGTGCTGGGATTCAGAAAACAGTACTCCAAAGACTAGGATCTTGGCATCATGAGAAGCCATCAAACTTCCCTCAAGACCAAGGTCACTCTGACATTCCCTATCCCTCTCCTAGGATGCAGAGAAACTTTCTGCAGTTTCCCGGTCCACCACCCAGATCCCTCAAAAGAGGAACACAACTGCCTCCAGTCTTCTGGCTGAAATGGTATTAACAGAGAAGATAAACTCAGCACAGGAAGAAATGCTGATGTCTGTCAACACACCTGGACAGACTGTCACGCACCTTTGTCCTCTATTTCAATCTCACGGAAAATCGTTTATAATCCATTGTCTTTTCTGTGGCCCTTGCCTTGCACATTCATGTATGTTCTCCAAGCCCATCAAGCTCCCCTATAAATCATGTGCGGTTCCCCATTCCTGCCCGCCCCTGCAGAAAAAGGTGTGTTTGAGATTCCAAGACACATTAGGCTAGTGGGTGATCATATTCTTGGGCATTCTCCCAAGCACATAAGAAATGTAAACATCTTTTTCCTCTTTAATTTTGTTTTTGTTCATTTATCCTAGAAAATCATCTGAGGGCAGAGGAGAAATAACCCTTAACCTTATAAGACCTCCCTGATGAATAGCTTCCCATAGTTACAGAGGAATCAGTAAGGAAAGGAGAGAGAGGCCCATAGGAATGCCCAGGAACCTAGAGAGAGCAATGAGGCTTCTCAGAGCTGACTGGGAGATCGAATCTTCCGTCCAGGCTCATTTACTCTTAATCTCTGCGTGGGACATTGCCGCCATGCCCAGCCGTAAGCACACACCTGCAGTTCTGCACTGCAGCACAAAATAGCATCCCACAAGTTTTCAATTACGAGAAAGCCTTAACTCAACTCCCAGGAGGAGAAAACTCATTAATTTATTCAAGCCAGACTCCCTTGCTTCTTTCCTAGATTTTGAAAATTCTCATGTGTTTTTGCCCATCCTCCCTACCCAGTACTGTTCTTTCCCAAAACAGTAGGGTTTTCCTCAACTTACCTTGGAAATTAAGTCCCAGGAAAAGCAGCGTCTAATTCATTTTGCATGCTAAATTATTACGATCGAAAGGCAAAAATTCTACTGTGCAGCTTTAAAAACATCTGTGTTTTTCTTTTGACTTTTGGGGATAATTATCCCAGCTCATATTGTGATTGCTGATTACCAAGCTAAACTAACCTGCTGAAGGGCTGGTGGAGGGAGGTTTTTTCTGAAGCATTTTCCCCAGAGCATGAAATCATCTGAAAATGGAAACAGAAACACCAGCCCAGGCTTCTCTCCCACCTGCTCTCGGCTGGTCTCCTGCAGGGCCTGCAGGAGCCTTAAGGTGTAGTTTCCGTATCCCAGCCGAGGAAAGGGGTGGGGAGGAGGAATTTGAAGTTTGGGGGACTTAATTTAACTAAACTGCTGGATGTAAATATTTTTCCATCAACACATAATTGATCTTACTCAAAAGTTTTTGTTTTTGTTTTTTTTACCAAGACTGGACACAACCAGGATTCCAGAAATTCAAAAAACTATATTTTGTGGTGAAGTAAGAATCCAATGTTATTCTTAGATAATCCAATTACAGTTAATAAATAATCCAATTATTACATTAAAATTTTTATTCAAAACCAGACATAAAGAGATTTACAAGGTGACTATGCAGTGAACCCTCCTGAATCAGAATTAAAACTTTCTTTGCTAAAAGCATGAAATAAAACCGGAATCCCTTTTGTGAGGCCACACCACACAGCAGGGACGGGGACACAATGGTGTCTCAGCAGGCACAGCCTCTGTCCTTGCAGAGCCTGGGGTGGGCTACTTCGAAGAGCTAAGCAGGTGATTGCTCCTGAGCCAGGTGCATGCCGGTGGGGAGGGCAGGGCTCTGAGAAGCCGGGAGGGCCTTCCTGTTCTCCAGCAGAGCCAGATGGGGTGAGGATGACTAAGGTGGACTGTGAGGGATGAATCAGAGCTAGCCCAGAGGGAGAGAAAGAGAAGAATGGAAAGATTACTATACACAGCAAGAAGCACATGGGCCTGCCTGAGGCAACAGTCAGGGACAGCTGAGAGCCAAGCAGGGCCCAGACCATCCAGGCACAGGATGCTGTCCCATGGAACAGTACTAGGGAGGCAGTAAAGGCTCTAGGCGGAAGCATGGCCATCTTGAACACACATCAGTGTATTCTCCTTAGTGAACTTGCACAGAGACCTCTAATTCAAGCATGGTGACCCCAGACTTCCCACTGGGCTATCCTGGCAGAATCCCAGAATGGACATATAGGTCAAACCAACAAACTGGAGATGGAGGGAGGGAAGCTGAGCCCTGAAGGCCAGAGCTTCTGTGCACCTCTGGAAGGTCCATTGCCTTGAGTCTGGAAGGGGCCACTTATCTTGGAATCACGAGAACAGCAATAATGACAAAATGAACCATGATCAATCCCACAGTCTCAAGGGGCCGGGCCCCTTTTGGACACATGTGTGACAGCAGAGAAATGAAACGAGTCCTTCCAAGCGTCCCTTCTTTCTCAAAGGAGAAAAGGAATCTATTGGTCGTGCAGCTCAAAAGTCAAATATTTGGAGGAAATTGCAGTGGGAAAAATAAAGAGGGAGTGAGGTGCCTGTATTCAGCGGGTAGGAAGGGAGGAGGCAGCCTTACGCAGGGGGCTAATGGAGAGCTAGGAGATGCGGGAGGACATTTTCTCCTAAAGAGAAATGCTCAAGTAGGAGTTGGGAGTGCTCTGTGTCCGACTGTGTTCACTTACTCTGTGACTTACTCTGTGTTTCCCCAAGAAATCCTTGCAGACACTTCCCTCCACATTTCTGGCATCTCACTGGTGTTCTTGTGTTTTCCACAGACATGCATGTCAAGAAAGCCCCTGTATATTGAAGTTACATGCAAATTTCTCATTCAGTTCTCATAATAAGCCTGTAAAAATCATCAGATGAAGAATAGCTGGAAGCCACCATCTCTGGTGGCCCAAAGAGTTCCTGACACCTGCTTGCTTGTTCCAAGGGGCTAGGAGAGCCATTAACACCAAAACAGGGCATAGTCTCTAGCATTCTAAGCTGAGGGCTGTTGGCACTAAAGGAGCTACACCGTGCCAATTCATGGTTTCTTTATGAATTGAGCAAAACTTCCAGGTGATAGGCAATATCTTGGAAACCTCTAGGAGTGCCAGAGGTAGCACCCTGTCCACACCTGCCGTTGCCGCCCTCTTACCGTTAGGGGCACAGGGGACTGAGCCCTCACAAGGCCTCTCAGCACAGATCACAGGAAACGGCAGAGGGGGGCGGTGAAGACAACAACGAGGGGTAGGAAGAGTCTCATCCGTGAGACCCTTGAGTCAGGCCAACACAGCACAGGAGTTGCCTCAGTCACCCTGAGCTCAGCATCAGGCATTGTTTCCCCAGAGGTGGGGTCTCCTTCTGGCCAAAGGTGGAACCACACTGAAGCCCAGTTCAGCCCCTGCTCTGCGCACACACTGAGTCCCTCACACCCACAGAGAGTTCAGGTCATGACCTCAGTTTCCCTCGGTGCTGTTGGGGTTTACCCAGGCTCACCAGCTTGATGGAGGACCTGCCACTGAGTAGAGTGAGGGCAGAGAGGGGCACCAGGACTCTCCACTTGTGGTCAGAAGGAGCAGACAGCAGCATTCATTGCCCTTCCCGAGGGTTATGGGTATTCTCTCCTCCCAGTTGAAAACAGCATTATTGTTTCCATGTGCAGCTCCAGGCGTTGGAGCAATCTGCCTGCAGTCTCCCAGCAGGGGATGGCAGTGTCAGGATGCAACTCCAAAGTCATTCCCTTGCCACCAACTCCTTCTCGGTTCAAAACAGATAACGTAGGTGCCCTGCAGGGAGCACTGTGCTAAGTGCCATCATGATGCAGAGGAATTGGGTCAGCTGATAGGAGGTGGCACTGGTAAACAGAGGAGAATCTTATTAGCTGCGCACACGAGGGGAGTGGGCATCCAGGGCAGAGGGCAGAGCCTGGGGACTCACAGAGCATCTGGGCAGCCTGAGTAAGGTGGGATCCAGTGGTAGAACACAGGGATGGGACAAGTATAGGTGCCTAGACCATGGAAAGTGGGAAGTCAGGAAGGGCAGGAGCCAAGGTCCTGCAAACAGCTGTGTAGAAGGCAATTTGACAGGGTAGCCATGGCTGGGAGTCAACGGAGAGGACTGGGCAGTGCTATGGGAGGTGTTTACAGACACACAGACACATAAACTCACATGTACATACACATATACACCCTTGCACATATACATACACATGCATACGTGCACGCTTACATAGTCACATACATATGTATGTTCATGGGCACGCACACACACATCATACACACTCACAGGCATGCACTCCATACTCACTCTCACATACACATGTACACCCACACACAGGCTAGGGGCGCTTTCTCCCCTGAACACAGAGGGAGCCCTTTCAGGGATCAAAACTGCCACCCAGCCAGAAGCAGCCCTGGGCACAGCCAGGCCAGCCCCTGTCTGGAAGGCCATCAGTACAGTAGCAGTGCCTGCAGAATGCAGCGTGCTAACATCTATGCGATCACCTGGTTGTGACCACATCTGGCTCTTTACTTCTCTCTTCTCCTATTAAGTTTTAAATTCCAAGAGCCGGTTACTCCTGTTTGCAGGGCTGGGCAGAGTAGGTCAGCGGGCAGCAGTGGGGACAAGTGTGCATGTCCCTGTCCCTGCTCATGCACAGAGATTCTTCATGTCTCCCCCGGGGTGGGCAGGGCACCCAGGAGGCCAGCGGCCCGGGTTCTGCCTGGCTTCCTCACCCAGCTCTGTCACCTCTGCCCCAGCCTCCTCTCTTTCTCAAACTTGGGCCTCTGCATTTCACCAGCAGCCCCTTTCCTTGGCACACACCTCCTGTGTTTTCCTGTAGGAATTTTGCTACACGGTAGAACCTGATGTCCAACTGTGCAATCTAAAACCTTGACAGCTGGAGTCGATATTTGGTCACAATTTTATGTTTGTATAGGAAGGAAAAAGACAAAGGCTGGATTTAACCCATTGGAGGGGTTTTCAGATGTTCAACAGGGCAGCGAGGGATTAGATTCAAACTCCTTTACTACAAAGTTCAGCCTTAAGGGAGTCACCCACATGTTCTCTAACAGAAGCAAGAGCGACCCATTTTACAACCGAGGAGATTGGGTTCAGAGAGATGAAGCAGAGCCTCAACAATGCAGGCTGGAGAAGACCTGCTGGGCTCAGAGCCAGCCTGTCTGCCCACCCTTCACTTGCCTGGTATTTCTCTTTCTGGGCAGAAGCTCTGGCCTTTTAACCTAAGGTTCTTTCCTGCCTTGGACTTCCTGTCCTCTGTCCTTGATGGCCAAAAGTGCACATTCCCATCAGGCTTGGTCAGCCACACACTTCCGGGAGGAGATACGAGCCCTAGTGTAACACACAAAAAGGACAGTGATGATCAGAGCACCCAGTAAACAAATGGTGAGTGGCTCAAATCTTGTAATTATTAAGAGCTGGAACTTATTGAGTGACTCCAAGTTAAGAATTCTTCAAGCACTTGGGGTGCATGCAATCCCTACTGGCCCACCAGGTGGGGGTTAGAAGTAAGGCCACTCCCAGAACCATAGCCTGGCATCCCCAACCCCAAAGAGCTAGCCAGGAAACCACCTGAAGGTGACTAAGGCTCAGCCAAGGCACGGACCACCCTTTAGCCCTCTAGAGTCAAAGTGTCTAGCTTGCCCTCCAGGCTACTTGGGCGGCAGAAAAGGAGGGCTGCACAACTGAGCCACTTCAAACTCTGCAGTTGAGACCATTTTTGTCAGATGCTGGGGAAGCCACATTCTCTTTGCAACCCAAAAAAATTACAGGGCTCTCATGACATTACAGTTGTGAACACTGTTTCTAAAAATAAACCTGGGCTTCCGTTTATAGCTCATATATTATATGCCTCAGTGGCGCCCAGGCTGTTTTACATATGAGCCCATGAGGGAGGGCTTGCCCGGGTGTCTCCCTCCCCAGAGAGAACAGTGAACCGGCATGAACGTCCCCAAAGGGCTGAAGTAGGTGTGCAGCAGCAGAAGACATCAGGAAACACACCCCACAGATGCTCTGGGCTGCATAGGCAAGAGCTGGCCACAGTCTATGGAGACCACCAGGCCTGAGCTTTCCTCCGTGGAGCAGGGTCACCAACCTATATGGTCAACATAGACAGAGTTAAAGTCTTTCCTGAAAATGCCCAAAGGACATCCTCAACCAAATCCTTATGAGCCAGCAACAGCTTAGTTAATAATATCAACATTAGTAATAGTAAGGAAGAAAAAAGCATTGTTTAGTATGTGGTACAAGCAGGATATAGTTATTATATACAGTACAGGTTGTGTTATTTAATTTACTACTTAAAACTGCCAGGCTCATCCGTGGTCCCTGTGTCACAGGTGAGACAGACAACAATGAGGTAAGCGGTCCCATTGTGTGGAGCATGAAGTAGAGCTAGTAAGGCCAAGTGACTCCAAAGGCCACATGTGAGCACCATGACAGACCTGGAACTCATACGATGCTGTGCTTCTCCCCACCAATCCCAGTTCAGCGAGCCTCAGGCATGAGCCTCTAGTGCTGCTTTGCACCTCTGTCCTGTGCTTCGCATATTGAGAAGGAATTTCCTGGCATCATTGTTTTTACACAAACTGAAAGAAATTCTCAGTATCTGCAGTTAGACTTTCCTGGGGCCACTGTTCTCAACGTTTCTGTGGAGCTGGTTCTGTTGTTCTGGCTACCGCAGAGGACCGTGGAAGGCTGAGTGCTGGGTAGAGCCATGGTCCTTGTTTCTTCCAGGAGGGCTTGCACTCCAGTTCTGCTCAATTCTTATGGGCCTACCCTGTTGTTGCCCCTTCTGGCTTTCTAACAAGACACGGCAACTTCCATATAAAGTTATTCCTTCCACTGACTGAGGCATCACACAGCCACTGAGGGAATTACCTAGAATCTCCTGCCTCTCTGAGTTTGTATACATGGCAAAAAGGAAGCTCCTTGGCTTATCAGGAGCTCATCTTCTATTTGAGGAACAGCTCAGAAACCTTCTAAAGCCATCTTTAGACCCTTGGTGAAAGACCCTTCAGCTGGCAGTTTCTGGCAAGCTAAGATACCCATCCCAGAAGCAGAGTCTGAACTGCAACCTCTCAGACAGGGAAACTCTGTTGGGGACACATTATGGAAATAAAGCTCACCTTTACATGGGCCTGGGAGGTAACTCAATCACCATGAAATGTTCTATTTTCCGGAGGAAAACACAATTAGGCAGGTTTTGATTACATATGAAATTCTAAAATGCAACCACCACCACCAACACCACCACCACCCCTTTAAATATATAAGCAAATGAGCTTTCTGTACACCTGGCAGCAGAGCCAGAATCCACAGAATCTTAACGTGGTCTAGTCTCATGAAAGTCAGGCTGAGAGCGGCCAGGGGAATTGGAATTCCAATGGGGTCTGCTGGGTGCTTTCCCAATTTCAATCTGGAAAGAGTTGACCTTGAGTTGCCTTCAAGAATAAGGAAGCACCCAAACCAGGAGAAGGTGCCAGTCTTTGAATGGCTTTCTTTCCATGAAAAAGGCCTTGTGGGGCATCTGAATAGGACAGACATGGTGATTGATATGCCAAGCAGACAGCAAACCTGTCTGCTTTTCTTTGTCCTGGGTCTGCTCTCACCTATTGACAGCTTTACCCATCCCTCCCCCAAGAAGGAACTCACATGCCACATAAACAGCTGTGCAGCTTTGCGTTTGTACAATCAACCACCCAACTTCTCACAGGAGCACTGAGGGAACACTGAGGGATGCCCAACTTGGAGATGAGAAAACTCAAGTGTACGCAGAATGACAGTTTGATCTGAACTTCAGATGCCTGGTGTACTAGAGCACGTGGAAAGGATTTTTTTTTTTTTTGGCGATGCTGAGGATTGAACCCAAGGCCTCATGCATGCTAGGCAAATGCTCTAACACTGAGCTATATCCCCAGCCACGAAAGGAATCTTTTTTGACAAAAGTTACCTCTAGTACCACTTCTGACTTCATCAGACTATTTATGTTTCTGAAAGCATATTTTAATGTTTACAAGACTAGCTGAATTTAACTCTCCAGGATTCATCCCCAAACATCAAAACCTGGTATTTTCATAATATAGGAGGAGGAGGAGGATGGAAGGGATCAGCTTACAATTTATAAGGGTATTTTTTTTGGTGTGTTTTTTCCCCTGCAGCCAAGCATAAAAAGTTGAAGGAATTTGTTAACATATTGATTGCTTTGAGCACTATTTTAAATTAGCTTTCCGTTCCCCTCCATATGCTTTTCCATTAAATTTAAATAAATTAAAGTTCACTTCTCCAGAAGAGACATGCTGGGGCATCCTCAGGATCTGCGATTTATTTATCAGCCAGGTTTGCCCTGTCAGAAACTCATCAGCGGCATGTGCCAGTGGGCATGGGATCAGCAATTCATCGTCACTTGCTCCTTCATGGGAGCACTCTGTAGGGACAGACACAAAGTCCTTGGGACCAGTCTTGGCTGCTTGCCTCCACATGGTGACTCAAAGAGGGATTCAGGTCTTGCTTGTCAACTGTTGAGCTCATGCAGTGGCCAGTTTCCATGTGCTCCCTAGCACCAAGAAGCACAGTGGCCACTTGGCTTGGTTATGCTCCCTGCTGCTTCTCCACCCATACCCTACCCCCCCAACTCCCAACTCATCCCACTAGAAAAACTCTCCTTGGACAAGCTTTGTGAAATAAGTGTCTTGCATAAGACCAAGAGCAAGGTAGCTTCTGGCTAGACTGTATCCAACAATTCCTTCAGGCCTGTCTGCCCATCTCTCTCTCCTTCCTCTGTGTAGACAGGCCCTGGGGGCCACGGCCCAGAATGCAAATCTCTTGATTTGCTCACCAGTGGAGCACTTTATTAGGCTGGCATGAACAAAAACCAAAGAAAGACTCTTTGCCCCCATAGCCCATTGTGTGCCCTGAGTAAAACAGACCCTCAGCTTTCACAGAATGTTCTAGAGTGTGGAAACACTCTCCAGACTGCCTTGTTGAACTATGTGGGCTGAGAGCAAAGAGGTAAACCAAGTTAACAATGGTGTGTGACACCTCTCAGGTGCTCTGTGGTGGACTTGGGTGTCCCCTAAATGGACTGTGAGGAGGAGGTATAACCGTGTGGGCCTGAGAGAACACCAACAAAAGTGAAAACTGAGTCAGTGGACCAACGGCTGAAAGAGATGATGGAATGCTGCAGAAAGTTCGCATTACCACCCCCTGACCCGATCCTACTCCCTCCCAGGCTTGCCCAGCAGCGGAGGAAGACAAGGTTGTGGTAGTGGGGAATCTGAACTGCACTAGGATCCAATAACCCAGCTGGAGGACACCCACCCCCACCCCAGGGATAGGTATCCAGGGAAGGACGCCGTGAAGAGGAAGAGAAGGAGCCAAGGACTGTGGGAAAGAGGCTGTGTTCTGAGGCCTGGCAGAGGGGAAGTCAGCACTCAGAAGGGCTTACAGCAACTTGTGAACAGTCACTTCCCATGGTCAGTGGTCAGCCAGAGGGGAAAGCAGGGGCTGCAGAGCAGGAGCTCACAGCCACAGTTACACATGGAGGCCCCACCCCCCACGGCAACTCTCAGAAGCAATGAATGGATAGAAGAATCCTGGGAAACACAAGCTCTCCTATTAATCCAGGATGCAGAAACCCTGAGTGTGGAGATTTGTGGTTTTGCTGCAAATAGGATGCATTTTTGCCATGAGGAGATTTTTTTTCCAACAAACCCAAAATAGTATCTGGGTTCATCAGGCAATACAGCGGTAACGCATACATGATGTTTCTAAATACACAGATTGTATTCCTCGTGTTTCATTCTTTGGCTTCCCAGCTAATAGGGGCATGCGTGTTTGGCATAGGAAAGGAGATCCCTTCCCTAGTTATCCCCCAAACTCCTGCCCACTACATTGTGCTAAATTGACAGTATTGGGAGCCTTCCCGGGTCTGTGGGCGCAACGCATGGTTCTCTCTGTTTGGGAGGGAAGGAGGAAGAGGGAAATGGAAAAGGAAAAAGGAAAGAGAAAGGAAGAGACAAAAAAGAAATATAAGCTCATAAAAATATTTCCCAAAAAATTATTTCAATTTTAGCCCTAACACAACTACTATTATTCTCGTCTGAATGACTGCGGGTACTCCACTGGGTAGATAAATTACAACACAACTAGAGAAGTCATATTTTGGACATTTAGGTCCCATTTGTGTTTCTCTCTGCTTTGTCCTACTAGTTAGCTGATGGAGACCACTATGAAGCAGCCCTGATTTCAATTAACCAACGGGCTTTTCATGTTTACTTGTGAGTCTGTCCAAGGCCTAGGCTCTTTGTCTGGAGATGTGCAGCGGACTCAGAGTAAGTGAACCCCTGTGAGTCACCAATCCCTTCTAAAACCTGTAATGGTGGATGAAGCCAGAAAGCTTCAAAGGATAAGACAAGATCACAGCCAAGGACATCTGCATCCGATCTCAGCTAGATAAAGACTATAGCTTCAGGCAGCTCACTCCTATTTGGATTAATTTAATACCTTACTGGGAGAAGTCCTTGAGTGGTTCTGCCCTTCTTAAGTACTCCCCTCACTTCTTTTGATAACTAAATAAATATGGGCCACACAGAGAAGGTCATGGTTTTAGGCCCGAGAGAATCTTGAATTCTGTGAGAGGGCTTTGATCCTCCTGGAGTCCTGAAATCATACCACTTGCCTTTTTTTGTTTAGCCTTCACCACACACTCATTTGGGACACTGCAGACCTGATCAGCCCACAATAACTAAGGGATACTATCAACCTGATAGTTAACATAATATTATAAATGACAACAAACGCTTTTTGCGCATGTGAAATTTTGTTACTACTTGATTGTTTCCCTAACACAGAGTTGCAGATGGGGAATCAAGGATTCAGGTTAGATAACTCTTTATGGTTTTCATTTCCTATCACCATTTTTATTTCTAAACACATTGTCCTTGATGATAATGCCACAACCACCAGTTAGTCGGTGACTATATCCAGGCCACCTGAGCCTCAGTGGTTCAAGGTCACATGGTATAACAGTACAAAGTCACAAGTTCTTAAATAAGGGCAAAATGGTAGCTCTAGCTTAAATTTTTTAACTACCAACAATGTGTTCTCCCACATGTGACTTCAATTTGTTATCTTTGTGGGTCTTCATATTTTTTGAAGTTTAAACTCTTTAGGTATTATAGGTATTCTTTGTTGATCGTATTTTTAAAATTATGTCCTTTTCCCTTTTAGTGTAAGTATGTTCCAAGTGTGTTCTCTGTTCCTTTTTTTTTTTTCCATTGATATCATTATTTGGAAGGCTGTAGAATTTCCACGTACACTCAGTCAACCTTAGTCTTCCCAGTTGTTTCTACTTTTTGTAAGATGAGGACTTCACCCACAGATCTGGCAAACATTCCATTTTCTGTTCTGCCAGTTTATTTAAAATTTGTTTTCCATATTTAATACCTTAATTCAGTTGGAGTTTATTGAGAATACATTGTTGTTCAGGCCCAGCCTAATATTTTATTCTAAATGATTATCCCATTATCCAGTGCAATGTTATAGCACTTCTTCCTTAGTGCTTTTTTGGAAAGTGGACTTCATGATGTTCTGACATTTTTCCTAGTCAGGGCCTGTGCCCAGTGCCCTGCACTGCCCATTGCCTCTCTCTGTGAGGACAGCTCCGAGGTTTCAACGGCCTTGCTTTAGGGTGCACTCACGGATACAGCTCAGCCTCCACCTCCTTCCCTCCCTACCCCTCACTCTGTGGCTCTTAATATTAAGAATAGTCTTTGAAATTCTTGCTGAATCCTTTTATTTTTCACATGAGACTTCAAAGCATATTGATTTTAAAACATCTTTTGGGCCTTTTGACTGGGGTTGTATTAAATCTAACTTGGGGAAGGATAGACAACTGTTCAGTATTTATCTTACTGACCAAGAACACAGCCAGTCTGTCCATAGTCTAATAAACTTCCTTTTAAAATTATCCTGGACAGTTTAATTTAAAGGCTGTGTTCTAGGGCCAAGCCTGCCTCTGGCAAGTCGAGTGTAGGAATTTCAAACACTCCCGCCTTCTCTCCCCAGTAATGAGGGGATCTGGGCACATACTTGTTTCCCCTCAGATGCCATCCCCCTCAAGGTCAGGTGCAATTGGCTTCTTCTTGTCCTCCAGGGACATTTTTAGTTTGTAGTCCTCTGTCCCTCTTGGAAAGAGCTCCGCCCATCTTCCCTGTCGGTCCCACTCCCTCTGTGACTAACGACCTCTGCATTTACCATCATCTGCCTCGTGATCTGTTTTGATTCAGATGTTGTTTTGACTTGTTCCCCCCCACCCCACCCTGAGGTTCATATGCCAGAGACTTGGAGTCAACGTGGTGGAAACTTTAAGAGATGAGGCCACTGTGAGGTCCTTAGGTCATAGGTGCTGGCTCTCAGAAAGGATGGTAGGGCCCCAGGCTCTCTTTGTCTTCCTGTCATCCTCCTGCACACAGGCCAGAACTGTGACTCTATCCATTCTCAGGTCCTCACAAAATGAAGCTGATGCAGGACTATGTCCTTGAAGCTCCAGAACTGTGAGTTCATGAACATCTTTTCTTTATAAAGTTACCCAACTTCAGGTATTTCATTATAGAAATGGAAAACCGAATACAGACCCAAGTACTGCCATTACACTTGTGCCTTCATGGGCAGGCCATGTGGATGGCCTGGATCATAATTCCTAGACCCAGTACCCTCTGACTTCTGAACTATAACTCCTAGTCAACCTCAGCCACCACTCTCATCCTAAATCTGAACCTGCATCACCTCTAAATTCATGAAGTAAATCTGTTCAATCCACTGGCTTATATGACCCCACTACAAACGCTCTATGACCTTGTTGAGACCCAAAACCTCTGATTCTTTCATTGTCTAACTAGAGAAGTGCTACCTTCATGTTTCTTTCCTCCTTGCCCAAGCTAGATTGCACTGACAACATCACCCACAGCCCTGACTCCTCCTGGTGTCTACGCAAGCTCATCCCTTCTTGCTGTTAGCTCACCAGGGCTGCAGTCCAATTTTTCTGGGTCCCTTCTTCCATGTTAGAAACTAAACTGTCTCTCCCCAAACTTCATAGGCTAAAGTTCTAGGCCTGTAATTATATTTGATTGTAATTAAAGGTAGGGTTTTAGGAGGTAGTTCAGTCTAAATGAGGTTATAAGAGTGGGGCCCACATTTGACAGGATTAGTGGCCTTATAAAAAGAGAAAGTGCCTTCCTGCCCCAACCATGCCCAGCATGCACTGATGAAAGACCATGTGAAGACTTAGCTAGAAACTGACTGTCTATAAGCACAAGAGTCCTTGCCAGGAACCAGGTTGGCCTTCACCTTGAACTTCGTCTTGAACTTCTAGCTTGCAGAGCTATGAGAAAATAAATTTTTATTCTTTAAGCCACCCAGCCCATGATATTTTGTTATGGAGAGCCACCCAGACTAAAACACTCCATGAGAAAAAATATTTTAGAATATTTTGACTGCAATGGCATAAAGACACTATATTAATTTTGCATATTAAAAAACTTTCTTCTTCACTATAAAAGTTAATTTACTTTGTGATTAAAAAATGATGAAAATATTTTCATGGTCCTAAACCTGTCTTGTGTATTTGGTATTGAACCTATCAAGTCTAACAGATACCTCTGTGCTGCTCCAATGCTCAGCTCAAAAACTTGTTCAGTTTTTGGTGGGCGCCTGTGCCCAGCAGTTAATGCTCCCAAGAGTAGCCCTCAAACAAGAATGGATGGGAACTGGTGGATATTACTCCAGCTTCCTCCTTATGTGAGTAGAACCATTCTGAGATTTGCTCTGCACTGACTTCCAGCAGTCTACAACAGGCCAAAGCCCTGATTGTCCATAGTGGCACCCACTGTGAGTATGTCTCATACTATTCTTTCCCTCCTTGGTCACCTTACTCCAACTTCTTAGTAAATGAATTGCTTATGTTACCTACACTCAAAGTCTTATCTTCATCTTTGTTCTTAGGGAACTCAACATAAAGTTGCCTTTTTCATTGCTGGGATAAAATATAGGACACCCACAAGTTAAAGGAGCAAGTTTACTCCAACTTACAGTTTGTAGAGGCTTTAGGACACAGTCAGATGATACCAAGGCAGGGCAGCACTTTGGCCATCACAGAAGAGGAACAGTCTATGGCAGGGTAGGCAGGAATCACAAGTGAGCCAGCCCTTCCTTGTTATCCCATCAAGGCTACAAACTTTTTGAGTGGTGCCACCCACACCCAGGGTGTGGCTTCTATCCTCAGTAAATCCATTTAGTCACACCCAGAGCTATGCTAATTCCAATCAGTGGGCTCCTTTAGTACTACACACCCTTAATCTCAGTATCACACCCTAGACCCAGTAGGCTCTGGAAAACCTCACTTTGAGGTGACATCTAGATACAAGCCATAACAACTTTCTTCTCTAACAAATCAATAGAGCTCTCTTAGCTAAATTCTACTTGGCAAAGTGGCTGAAAAGTCCACCTCTCCCCTTTCCCTTGCAAACCAGATCCTCCGGTGGTGTCAGTGTACATGCGCTTCCAGCCAAGAGAGGGGCTGATTTCTGGCTCTTGCGTACTCCTGCTTCCACCTGTACAGCTTTATATTTACCCAAAGTCAGATGTGATCGTCCAAATATGTTTATGCCAGCTTTATGTGTCATTGTAATTATATAATTTCATCACATATTATTTAAATCAATGAAATATACATGTTTCTTAAAAAGGGAGCTGCTGCTTCAGTAAAAAATAAGTTGCAGACTTGGGTAAGATTTGGTGGAGATAAACAGCTAAAAACGCTGATCCTAAAGGCAATGTGGGTTGCCTTCTGTGAGAGATGGGAAAAAACGGTAAAACCCCAGAGGGAAGCTGAGCCACACTGTATTTATGTCCTGTTTTTACTTAAAAGTAAAGTAGAACTGGAGATTATATATAGTGTGCTGGGAACACGGTTGATCTGTGGGAATGTGGTTGGCGAGGGACAGTGGGGGTTGACAGGTCTCCATTCTTAACTTTCCAAATCCATCATCCTCTTCCCAAATTCTGGATCAGAGGAGAGCGCATCTCACACTCACACAAGATTCCAGCTCTAATCTCCCCTCTCCTCCAGCCTGGAGAATTTTCATCTCCCTCCTGGTGAAAAACCAGCTCAGCAGGTAAGCACCAAAATCTCTCATTAGGCCACGACCCCAATTCCTGTGCTCCAGCTAACCCTGATGTCCCTCTGAATAGCAGAAAGGTGAGGAGATAGAGGAGAATGTCAGTCCTTTCAGAGGCTATAGCAAAGAACCATGGTTCACAAGCAACAGGATTTATTCTCATAGTTGCAGATATTGAGAGACCAAGATTAGGGCGCCAGCATGGCTAGACTCTAGTGAGCAACCCTTCCAGGCTGCAGACAGCTGACCTCTCCCCAAGAGAGTGAAAGGGCCTCTGGGGTTCCTTTTTCTTTGTGGGGATATGAAAATCTTTATTGAACAGACACTCTTGAACTTACGATGGGGTTGCATCCCAGCAAAGTCAGTGTAAGCTGAGAATAGTATTAAGTCAAAAGTGCATTTCGTATACCTGGGCTACCAAACATCACAGCTTAGCCCAGCATCATTTTCTTTTCTTTCTGTCTGCCTGGAATCCCTTTTACAAGGGCACTGATCTCATTCATGAAAGCTCTGTCCTCGAGATCTAATCCTCTCCCCCAACCCCCATCTCCAAATTCAATTCCATTTCAATATATGAATTTAGGGAGGGTACAAACATTCACTCCATAAAGGAGAGCTGCTCACAAGCATTCGGCCGCACTGAGGTAACTTCACTCAGTCCTCTGCAAGGCTTTCTCCAGTTTCCCTCTACATATGGTGCCCCCATGCCTTGCCTCCACTTCCTCTCCAGATGCTTTGCAGCAGAGGTCTTTCCCTGTACATCCTCAGCTCTGGCTTCCTGTGGTGCCCCACATGCACCCGGCACAGTCAAGGGCACACAGCATGTGCCCCATAAATATCACTGGGTAAGTGAGCAAGGAAGGAAGGTCCCTTCCAGGTCAGGCATTCATGCTCCCCCAATCTTAATACACTCTCATTTCAGATGCAAGACTTTTCTTGACATCTTTAACAAATTTCATCCTGCAGCACTGAACCAAGGACCATCCTTGGAGGCTTCTTTGGCATGCCTGGAATCTGTGAGGGCAAGAAGGACGCTGCAAGGGGGAATGTGGTGGCTTTGTTTTCTCAATGCCCTTATGTTCCCTGTCTGCAATCCCTGGAGTGATGCCCAGCTTCACCAGCAGGAGGGAAGAGAGAGGGGCCCAGGGTGCAAGGGCTGGCAATGATCATGGCCACCACCTCTGCAGTGACCAAAACAGGACTGTGGGGCACCTGGACCCAAGGCTGGGCCAGAGTGCATTTGATGCTACAGGCAGGAGGTAGGAGAACTTCAAAATCAGGGCCAGGCCCCCAGTTTTAGAGGCTGACAAGGAACCAGGCCTGGGAGGAGCATTCACCCTTGACCAGGCCGGGCTAACTCAGTATCCCTGCTGGCAACGTGGCAGTAGGGGTGCATGATTCCCATGACAGAACAGCTGGAAGTGCCCCCGGGGTGCTCGGTCAGCTCCTCCGCATACCTCATCCTCAGCCTAAGAGAGGTGCCAAGAGGCTTCTGTCACTTGCTAACCGTGTTCTTTGTGACTGATTCATTAATCCATCTTTCTTTCAGATCTGGTTCTCCACTGGAGTGTAAGCTCCATGAGAGCGAAGACCATGTGTTACAACTGACTTTTTGTGCCCACTCAAATGTTCTGTTGAAATCTTCACCCTTAAGGTGATGACATTCTGTGTTTAATGATGTCAGTGGTGTCCTCATAAAGGGGACCCCAGAGAGCTCCTTTGCCCTCTTTCTCCCCCCAAGGACGTGGGAAACCAACAGTCTATGACTTGGGAAGGGTCCTTCACCAAGACCCAAGCATGTTGCCATCCTCATCTCAGACTTCCGACCTCCAGAACCACGAGGAACAAATTCTGTTCTTTATAAGCCACCCAGACTACTGCATCTTGCTGTAGTAGACTGGACTATGGATTAAGACACTGTCTGTCTCATTTTCTGCTGTAGCCCCAGAGCTGAGCACAGCGTGTGGCACCATGTCTGTGCTCAGGAAATGTGTGGCTCAAAGACAACACTCGCCCCCTGGCAGCCTGGCTAGGAGCTCCGAGGGCAGGACCACTTCTGTAGGCAAGAGGAACCCAACTCCTGTTTCCCCTTTGGCCCTGCATTGACCCAACTTCCAGTTTTGATTCTTTGACCAAATACACAGCCTATTTGCAGCTTGCTTCATGAAAACGCTTTGAAATTTTCCCAATACTGTCATAAAAATTAAAAATTCATCTCATGAAAAATGAAAGGCAAGTGTAACTAACAGGGGAAGTTTGGCTCGGTCTCTTGCAAGCCAAGGGGGAGCAGCCTAATGCGCCATATGAGAGTGCTCCTGCCGTCCCGCCCCGCAGAGTAAAGCACAGCTGCTGCGGCTGCTCACCTGAAACTCTCCAGTCGAACAATCAGTCGATCCATCAGTCGATCCATGCACTTATTTCCGTTCCTCTCCTGGGAACTGGCCCACTGAGACCGGGCTTTCCTCCTTATCTGTGAGGGTGCTTTCAGCTCAGTTTGCATGGGAACAAACCCTCAGCTCTATTTTCTTTCAGCTTCTCTTCTGTGGCCTCCAATTATTAGCCGGCTGAGCTCACTATAGTGCACTGGAGTCACGGGAGAGCTTCTTGGCTCTTCCCACCTGTTATGGTTTATATACAGATGTCATGTGCTTCTGGGTGGGCCTTTTGGGAGGTGACTATCTTCCCATGGAGGCATGATATTCACCAGTGGATTATCAGGCAACTAAGGAGTTTATAATTAAATGTTATATTGGGAGTGAAGCCTGGTTAGAGGAAGTGGGTCACTGGGGCGTGGCCAGGAAAGGTCTCTCTTCCTCCCCCTCTCCTCCCTTCATTTCTTTCTAATCCTTGCTCATGTTCTTGCCCTCACTCTCCCCTTCTGCTTCCTGTCCACCACACCACAAACAGCTATTCCTCTGCCACGCCTCTCTGACATGCCGTCCTGCCTTGGAGCTAGCCAACTATGCCATGAAACATGAGCCAAAATAAACCATTCCTTCTTTAAGTTGGGGGTGGTGGGTGTTATAACTCCAGGAAAAGAGAAGTGCCTAACACACCACCCTCTTCTTATAAGTGAGGAAAGTATAAAAATACCCACAAACCTTAAAGGTGATGGATGCAGAGTGGCCTGTGTGGTTTGCAACTTCTGTATCAGACAGGGTTTTTACAATGTACACTAAATTCAAATAATACTAACAGTCTTGCAGCCCTGGGCATTTCTCTCTTTTGATTCCCATTTATCATCTCACTAAAATAACTTTATTATGTTCCTCTGGGAATGTAATGATCATTGGACGAAATGCCTAAACGCACAGAGAGCATCCCACATACATGGAGACATGGCAGCACACATGCAAACCCTAGGAACCCTTGTGTCACGGGAAGCCTCACATGAAAGAAGCTCATGGTACTGGTCTTCGTACTCCGCCATGGAATGGCCTCATGCTGAATAAAATATCCTTTCCTGACTCTTGATGCTAGGCTTGCTTTGGCCATGGACTTGCTTTGGTCCCTGGGTGTTGTTTTCTGATCCAGAAGGTACAGAGGCTGGTATGTGTCAAAGTGGTGAGGTCTACTGCCCATACTGATGATCCACAGTGAGAACAGCCCCAGGAACTGCTACCCCTTCAGCCAAGGAAGTGGAATAAGACATTTGGCATAGACATATGCCTTGGTGGCATTAGTTTAAGGAACATGGTACAAGGGCACAGTTGTTCCTAACCTGTGATCCAGGCTTTAAGGCCAAGAGCATTGGTGGTGAATCTATGCCATGCATGTTAATGTGTTTTTCCTTTAGGACAAAAAATGTTAATGTATGAGTTGGTTTTTCTAAACTGCAATTTCAGTATTCAGGCTTAATTGCAATGTTGTCACTTTGCAATAAATAAGTAGGTTTGGGGCTGCAGTTTGGGGACCCAATCTCTAAAAGGTTCACAATCACTGGCCTATGGCCAGAATCTCAAGACCAAGCTGGCTGTGCTGAGTGCAGTTCCCCTAATGACTCACAAGACTAAGTGTTGTTTTAAGCTACTGAGGTTTAGAGTCATTTGTTATGGAGCATTATTATGGCAATAGCTGACTGATACAACCTCCAAGCTGACACAAATTCTACCCATACACTCAGATCACACAGGACACTCATATGGAACACTCATACACACACACACACACACACACACACACACACACATGCATGCATACACATCAATCTGAAACACAAACTCAAATTTGTGGACTGCTAATCTGTCTCCCCACCCCATTCCCATACATGCACACACCTGTGCAGAAAGCATAAAAAAGTCATTGCCAGGGGGACTCAGGTGGTCCCCCTGGAAGCATGTGGTGTCTCTTTCTAAGACACTCATAGAGACACTGCTCGGCACCACCTGGTTGTCCAGAGGCGAGGCCACTTGTGTCCTCAGCCCCCATCACAGTACAGCCAAGAACTCTGCACCTTTTATCTCATCAAGTTGTTATCAAGTCATTTTTGCTAAGAAAGTGTTGCTTTTGAAACCCTGGCAGGTTGGTTTTTTTCCCTTTCTATCCCAGTTGTTGAACACCTGTCAGACTTGTGACATCTCATTCTCCCGAGGGGAATAATTATGGCTGGGATGTATGCAAAGGAATTCACAGAACACGTATCTTTCACGTCCTTGCTGTCGGCGGCCCCTCTGATGGCCCTGCTTCTCCGACTGTCAGCACAGCTGCTCCAGCAATGAGCCAGGAACTGATCTGGCCTTTTATCTGAGGATAACCAGTGCCCTCCTCTTGGTCACAGCCAGTGAAGGAAGAAAGCAGGGGTAGAAAACACCCTTCTCCATCCCTTAAGCCTGAAGCAAGGGAGTCAGGTGTCTCAGAGAGCCTCCTAGGGAAGCAGGTCATGTAGCCAGCTTCCTTAACTAAAGAACCACACACAGAAGGAGGAGCCTGAAAAAGCCCACAGGCTCACTGAGGCTCCTTCTCAGACCCCAGACTGCTAGGGAGGTTTTGATGCTTCTGAATGGTGGGCAGAATCCTGGTTCTCTCTGGAAGGAGGGGGCGCACTAGAGGAAACAGCCCATGATGGTAATGGTGAGGACTGTCACAGAGCCCTACCTGTGCGGTATTTCAAAGGACAGGTGGGCAACTTTCTTCACCCTCAGATGTCTAGGGATGGTCTCCCTGGTAGTTAATATTATCTTGAGTCTTAAGGGAGAGTAAAAATTCCAGGTGAACCAGTAGGAATGGTATCCAGGGAACAGGAAGGATCCACACCAATAGCATTGAGGGTGCAAGAGATTGATGTACTTAGAGCTCTTCGAGGAATTCAAAGAGGTTCTAGCAACTGACTAGGGAAGGGTGGAGGGAGATGGAGCTTGGAACCACTTGAGCTGAATTCCTGAGGTACCTATGGAACCAGACTACCGGATTTGGATGTTCGCAGCCAGCAGCAGGGAGACGTGACAAGACTGTAGCAGGAGAGGAGAGGCAGAAACAGACTTGTTTCCTTCTTGGATGCCTCCAGCTGCAGGGAGAGGCAGGCAGGACAGCAGCACACATTCACAGAACTGACTGGAGCTGCGCCTGCGTAGGAAGCTTCAGTGGCAAAAGGGGCAACAGAGCCAATTTCTGCCTCAGTCTTGGCCTGCCTCGGTCTGTCCATTCCTGCCCACAGCTCTTACCGGTAGTCTGTGAAGATGACCAGGTGTCTGTTGCTTTCTGAGTTATTAAGTCAACTCAGCCTCCCTGCTGTCTCTCCCTCTTCCTCTGCATCATTAACATCCCATCCCAAAATTGTGATTTCAACTTCTCTCGGATCCATTCCCCCTCCCCCTTGGCCAACCCCTTTGCCCAGACCCTTGTCAGCATAAGTGGCTCCTGTCTGAGGTGACTGGACCAAAGCTCAGACGCCTGGGCACCCCCTTTATCCTTGCTACCTGCTTCTTCCTTCACTCAGAAAATGTTCTGTGAGGAGCTACAGCACCTAGGACCTCGGAGCTGCCAGATGAGTAGTGGTCAATGAAGAGGGCATCTCTGGCCTCTCAGAGCTACTCTCCAAAACATTTGTTGAACATTAGCAGCATGTTCACCTTTGGGTGAGACTTCCTGGAGACCCACATGGCCTGGCAGGTCCCAGAGGGCTGCCCTGAACACAGAAGTTGAGCCAAGGAATAAGGCCAAGGAATGTGGGAGCCGGGCAGGGTGAGGGGCAGCATGCGGAGAGCTCAGGAGGAGAAAGAGCTCAGAGAAGAAGCTATGGGTAGTGGACAGTGACACTGGTGAGAGGTCAGGTGGGGTTCAGACACAGAGCGGCCCGGGCCCTGGGGGAATGGAATTCTCAGAGCAAGGAAAAATCACCAAAATATTTCACGCCACAGGTTATATGTGGGCCACATGCAAAACACACTGGGGATCCCACACTACTGGGTGTTAACCCCCTGAGCTTCATCCCAGCCTGCCCCCAGGGAGTAGAGAGAAAGACCAGGTGCTTGATGTGGAGGGCATGCCTCAGGGTCAGGCAGCTCCAAGCAGCCACGTGTGAATGCCACCAGATAGGACACCCGTGTGTATGCCAGTCGCCAAGAGTGCCCGAGAAAGACAGTGATCCCCGGAGGAGCAGCGAACCCTGAGTCTCTTCAGGGCTGGGAAGGCACAGGAAGACAGTGAGCCTCCCACAGACACCACAGTGAAAGTACACACACAGTGCTCCTTGGGTCCTTGAGCTGGCGGCACCCAGAGCTCCCACACCACTGTTGTAAACCTCAAGCAGTCAGGCAACCAATGACCTCAAGGAGTCAGGAAGCTGGCACCTAGCATCCCTCCAGGCCGGTCCCACTGCCATCTGCCTGATATTCAGAGCCCATTAGGACAGAGATTGGGGGAACCAGGGAACCCAGAGACCTCAGCCAAGATGAGCCCATAAAGGTTTCAGCCTCATTATCACCATCTGTGAAATGGGCATGGGGAATATGAGTCTCTGAAGAGGCACAGTTGGCTCCTGACCCACCTGTCCCTCTGTCCTCACTTTCCCCTCCTTCTAACCTGGATCCAGACCTCTCGTTCCCCAACATCACTTTAAAAATGCCCCTCCTGGCTCACCCACCACACAGTCAAGACCCATTACAGCCTAACCCCTTTAGAAAGTATCCAATTCAACAGCACAATTATTTTAAAAATAAAAAAAAACCACAAACATGTGGCAGCAGCCATATATTTCGCCCTGCCCCTCATTTCCTGAAAAGCCTTCATTACTGTTGTTAAAAATAGATGCCCAAGGCTTGTTAAAGTCCAAGGGAAAATGGGGCCTCTAAGTCCTCGATCCCCCTCTGCCCCGTCCCAGCACCGCAGGAACACAGGAGTTCCGCTGACCTGTTTGTGGGCCTACTGAGCCAACAGCGGGGGCAGGGTCACCTTGCAGCCCTGGCAGCAGCCACATCACACTGGCTGAGACGCTTCACTGGATGGGACCAGCCTGACACTCGTGGACAGCCATCATCTTGGACTTCATCCTAGTTTTGCCTGGGCTCTCATCTCCCTGGAAGCCCATCTGGACCCCTAGAAACAGAGAGGCCCTGTCTTTCCACAGGCCCTTCCAGGCTGACACTGGGATGTCTTCACTGCAAGGGTACCCAGCAGGGAGCCCTTGCTTTGGTCAGCAAAGCCCACATCTCTCTTTCACACCCAGGGCTGCCCTTGCTCTATGCACTCACTGTCCTACCCGGTGGAGGCCCTTCTCTATTACCTTAGATAATTCTCTCCTTCAGAATTATCTAAGAGCATCCCAGAGCCCATCTGCAAAGCCTGAGTGATTCATTCCTCCAGAAGGTGTCCCAGGCTGGGCATCTTGGCAAGGGCATCCTCCAGGGTGGTCCAAGAAGATGTGGCCTACGTCCCCACGTCTCTCTCAGCTGCAGGCTGGAGCCTTCAGAGATGCATAGTGCCCCCCACCCAGGCTGCTGCCTCTGCACATCCTCCCCTAAGCTGTCCTCTGCCCCTCGTCCCTCTATGCCAACCCACGGGAGCTGCTCAGCCTGCCTCGCCCCCAGGGACGACTGTGATGTGCCTTCACACCCGTTTCCTGGGCACACAGGAAGAACTATCCTACTGTCCCCAGGACCTCACCCATGTCACATGCACCATCATCCAATTACAGCACCCACAGCTCACCTTTTGTGAGCACCCACGGCTCATGTACCAGACACTGCCTAGAGCACTTTATATGCAGTGTTTCTAATCCTTCCAACAACTTCTGAGGGTGCGTGTGTTTATTATCCCCATTCCACGGGTGAGGAAACCAAGGGCCAGAAAGGCAAATTCATGTGCAAAGCTGCCAGCTGCTAAGAAGTGGGATTAGGATGCAAAGTGTACACTGTCTGCTGCGAGGCCAGCCCCGCTTCACCACCTCCTGGATAGCACCTGCATCTATCCTCTGTGGATGGGTTCTTGGGGATGGTACCAGGACTTACTTAACGTGTGAGGCCTCCATAGCACAGGATGACAGCTCAGTCTGCAGGTGGCCTGCGAGGGACAGCTGGGTTGCTCTTTCTGTAGCAGAGAGTAGGTATAAATGACAACTGCTCTGCCTGTAACAGAGCTATGGGGCAGGCAGGCCCTGCCTCCCTGAGGCCTCTTCCTACAAATCTTAAGGCCAGAATTTGCTCAGTGCTATCCAGAGTCCAAAATCCCAGGCCCAGAAAGGCAACGCAATGATCCTGTTGATCCAGTAGCATTGGAGCCTAACAAGGCTTCCTGTCAATCACTTAGCCTGCAGCAGCTGACAGAAGAAACAGAACAGACATGTTCTCCCCACAGTGTGCCTTTTAGGTAATCTGTGGTTAAGATGTTGTTTTAGGATCAGAAAGTGTAAATTTTAGATATTACTTTTTTTTTTTCGGTTCTGGGTTTGAAACCAGGGCATTTGCACTGAGCTACATCCTCAGCCCTTTATTATTTTTTATTTTGATGTAAGGTCTCACTAAGTCACTAAGTTGTTCAGACTGGGCTGGAACAGGCTGGGCTCGATCTTCCAGACGATTATAGACATGCTTCCGCATACGCAGCTACATGTCATAGTTTCATTCTTGTCATGAGATGTGATTCCGACTAGAGATGGAACACAGGTGAAGCCACTGGTGTCTGTGACTCTAAATCTGCCCAGAGTACAAGACAGCTGGCAGCACAGGAAAAGCCCTCTCTGTGCAGGGCTGCTTGGCTGCAGGGGATGGCCAGAGGCCAAGAGCACATGCTTATATCGGAGGGTGGCGCTCAGACACATGGGCAGGCAACAGAGCAGACACACCTACTGCCTGCGGCAGACTCCTCCATCCTGCTCAGCACCTCCATAACTATGTGCAGATGAGAGAGCACTTATCCAGCACCTACTGTGAGTTCAGCTTTTTAGACGCATATGGTGTTTGTTCCTCACAATAACCTGGGAACCTTTGGAGGTTACTGTTTTCCTTTTACAAAGAAGAAAGCTGAAGTTTAGTGTGACAAAGAGTGATGCTATCAGTAGGAGTGAATTCAGCTATGAGTCAACAACACAAGCAATGGCAGCTCAGAAAAATGAACACAAAAAAGTCTCAAGCAAATCTGGAAGTAGGGAGTGGTATGTGAGAGGAAGGTTCCAGAATATCAGAGCCCAAAGCTGCAGGAGGGAGTTTCTGTGATTCTGGGCCAAGACTGTACCTGCTGTCCCTACCAAGAAGAGATTTCTGCCCAAGATCTACAGAATGTCAGAGTGTGCCCTGAGGCTTTGGCCTGCAGGAAAAGCTCTGCAAGTCACAAAATGAGGCGGAACCCAGGAGAAACACCTGATGCTCACCCTAGGGGGTGCTGAGGTCCTCAGGGGTATGTCTTTCATTCCTAAAAAGATCATATGAAAATGCGTGCTAATTGCTGAACTATTAAAATAACAAGTAAAGGAATATAATCCTACAGTTCACATTTCAATACCTAGCTTTCCAGTCCTTTTGTTCACACATAGACAGAGATATTTTAGAATAAAACTGAGATCCAGTGGCCTGTTCTGTCACTTTACAGAAACATGAAAGGCATCATAAACACTTTTCCCTGTTGTGATTGTTGCCCGGTGACAGTGTTTCTGGGGCCTGGGTGGATCTGCACCACGCATACTCTGTAACTCACATAACTCATGCCCAATTGTTGGCTTACAGGATGTGCTTTTAAATGTCTATTACAAAGCATACTTGAATAAGTGGTCTCATAAAGACATCTCTGAACACATTTTGAATTCTTTTCTTTTAGGTAAATTCCTAGAAGTAGAATTGCCAGGGCAGAGGGGAAGGACATTTGAAGGGCTTTAGTACATGAAGTCAAACTGCCCACCAGAAAGATGAGAATGGCCTGTCCTCCCACCGCCAGTGACTGGGAATGGGAAATATGTCTATTTAAATATTAGCTGTGTTCTTAGGTATTTTTCATGGAAAACTGACAAAAGTATTCATTTCTTGTATAAGTCATTTATGAAATAAAATCATGGCTGAGAATATGTGACATGCTCCGAACTGGCAGAGGCTAGGAGCCAGGTGATGTCAGGCATCAGTGGCCCCCAAAGCCTTTCCTACAAACACACATACATTGGGAGGGGATTGCAGTGGGGAGAAGGGGACTGTGCCACTTTGAAAGTTCCACAGGGAATCTCTTAGGTTTCGGCAATGTTGGTCACATTTGTGTACCCAACTAGCAAATGGCCATTCCAGCTTAGCAGCAGATGCACCAGGAATCTGACCCAACAGTTGGATGAACTTCTAAAGGACAATAGAGTCCAACTTCAGAATCTGAGAGCGTGGGCACGTAAGGGTGACAGATGTGGCTGTCCTTAGGATGTGGAGTTCTGGACAAATATTATTTGGTCTCTGTCTCTAGAAATTATTTGATACATCCAAAATTAGTGGTTCATTTTCACAGAATTCTGCAAGGAAAAGGAGAGTGAGGGAGGGAAGAAAGAAAGAAAGAAAGAAAGAAATAAAGAAAGAAAGAAAGAAAGAAAGAAAGAAAGGAAGGAAGGAAGAGAAGGGAGGGAGGGGGAAGG